>JAQFZU010000539.1:0-23581 GCA_034696185.1 Henia vesuviana | reverse complement strand
ATTTTACTTTAAATTAATCCTCGATAACGTACTTCTATGATGCATAAGTTTCCTATCGGTCAGAAAATCATTAGCAGTACTAAATTCTGTCATTAACTCTCCCAATTGTTTTGCCATAAACTCGGCCGTCTCATTCATCGGAGTGTCGAAATACTTTGCGCGAACTACAATCAAAAAAACGCGAATAAAATTTCCCATTTGTGTTTATAACGTCATTTTATACCTTTTCTTTCCTCATATTGCCTATAGTGAATGTACAGTAATTTCACTGTTTTTGCTGTCAGCGATGAAAACTCGTTATTTAAACAAAACTTGAAAATTCCAGTTTCAGTCCTTTCGTAATGTAAACTTCGTTCGCTCACTTTGTCTTCGACGGTTAATGTGCCGTTCGGATATTTTACCTGAGAAAAATAAATTTTTTAATAAAATATTAAAATATGTAATCAAAGTAAAACGTACTGTAAAAGTGATATCCAAAGACCCTCCATCCGTTACCATAAAATGAAAGTGAACACTCGAATTGGTCCGAAGTCTTTCAAAAAAACATTCTTCTTCACGCGGTTGTACATCAAAACTGACACTTGTGATTTCAAGTTGATGAGAAAAATGTATTTGCATTAATATAAATGAGCTCAAAGTGAATAAAATGTTCATTGCAAAGTTGATAACAGATGATAAAAAATATTTTTTAAATATTAAATGTACACATAAAGCGCAATAATAACATTTATAATAAAAGAAGGAAATATTAAATTAAAATATTTCCTGCTTTTATTATTATATTTATTGCATTTGCATTACAAAAGGGTCCTGTCTGTCGAGTATAAAGGCTAGTTTTTCTCTCATTTACTCAAAGGCAATCATAGACCAATGATAATCAACAAATTGTTGATTATCACTGGTACATAACAGAAAATAAACACTTTATTTTGGATAAAAAAAAACTGACAAACTGCCTTGGAATCCTCATAATCAAATTCTCATCACTAAAACTACAATCGAATTTTCATAATTAATCATATCTTAATTATAAAATGAATAATTAAAGTTGGAAATATACAAATTTGAGATTTTACTTTATTTCTCAAATATATCGCCTCACTTCAAAGAATTTTTTTACATAATAAATTTGCCCAACAGTTAATGCTATACACGTAACTGCTTCAAAAATGGACCACCAAAGAATCATGGAGTTAGTATGGTTATTTACTAAAAAAAAACAAATTTTAATTAACAGCCTTGTTATTCAGTGCCATCTATTAGAAGTTTTCAAAAATGTAAAATTAAGCGATGAAACGATTATTAAAATAGTCATAATTATTGAAAACCTCAAAAATCGCTTCGACGCCTAATCATTACATATTTTTAAACCGCTTATTAACATTAAATTCTATTTATTTACGTCGATTGTGTTGAACTTTTCTAACGGCGAGAATATCATTCATTGCTCCAAATTGTTTCAATCTGTCGGTTAATTCGTTAATCATATTCTCTATTGTCGCATTTCCCCGTAATTTCCATTGTTGCTTCCCAGTTACTGGAATAAAAAGAATAAATAAATATGGAATTGAATTAAGTATTTGTTATACATTTTTTAAAATAGTCCTCATTTACATAAATGTAAACTAATTTCACAGTTTTTGGTGTCAATGACGAAAATTCGTTATTTAAGCAAAACTTCAAAATTCCATCTTCTGAAGTTCGATACCGAAATGATTTTTCTGTACTTTTGTCGTCGACTCTTATCGTACCATTTGGATAAATCACCTGAATAAAATAAAATTTGTAAAATATTAAAATTCAATATGTTAAGTTAAATTATACTTTCAAAACGATGTCCTTAAATCCTCCTTCGGTGACTATAAAATTCAATGCTATTGTCGAATTTGTTTCCATTTTCTCAAAGAAGCATTCCTCTTCGTACGGTTGGACGATGAAGTTGACTTTATTCATGTCATATTGAAACGAAATGCCAATTTCAACTAAAATAAAGCCAAAAGTCAACAACGAGCTTATCGCCATCATGTCAACAGATGGTAATAAAAATAAAAAAGTTTTTCATAAATAGAAAAACCTGACAAATAAAATCTTATAAACCAGGAAATACTAAGAGAAAGATAAAATATTGACATTTAATTGACATTTAAAAACCTCAAAATTAAAAAAAAAAAATACAATCACCAAAAAAACAAATGTTATGGAAACGACTATGAATTTCCATACGACTTTTGAATTCGAAACAAACAATTGAACTGTGAGTAGCAAAATTTGTCTTTAATGTACATATTTACACCAAATTGAAAATAAATAAAAACGAGTTTACATCTCTTTAAACAATAAAAACACAAATATTATACATAATTCACACAACAGCAGTCAATGGAAAAAATTCCACTAAAATCAACAAAAAAGCCCAATTCCTAAATTTTCTAAATAAAATAAAAATTAATTTTAAAAATGATAAAATCTACAACAATTTATCCATTTCCAACAGTTGAGTAAAACCAGCATCGATTTTTACAGAAAACATTTGAATTATTAAAATCCGATGCATATTTAATAGACCACACTTTGATGTCTATGGATAAATGGTTGCAGACACGAAATTAATCATCATTTATGCATTGTTTGTTTGTTTGAGCTCAATTTGAATTAACTACTTATACCTTTTGTAGTAATTTAGACCTAAGCAGAAAATAGTGAAATTTTGGTCGTGTGCACTTGGCTTTGTATATATATATATATATATTTATTGTATATATTAATATATTTATCGTTATTTTTCCATTCGAAATTACATTAAGCTAATTTAAAAAAGTTTTTGAAATGAATTTTTTATGCTGTCCTTTACATTTATTTTCTTTCCTTTGTTTAGTATTCAAATTAAAGCTAGGAATAAATAAAAATAGAAAATCGTACAACACACAAATTCCGTATTTCAAAAGGCAGTTTCTTTCCAATTCGGTTTTTCGTGTCGGGGGTGGAAACTGTCATCGATTCGACGGGCCTCAAAAGACAGATCACAGGAAACTGAAGAATATAAATGTGTGGTGGGCGGAATAATATGACAAAGTGAGATAAAATTGTCATCTTTTGTTATTTAAGATTTTAAATAGTTGCTTTTTTAAAACTATGGGTTGAAAAGGGTTAAAAAGGAGCAGTTGTGATATGTTGTGATCGTTCTTGGCTGGCAGAAAAGTTGAGGAATGCAAATCATATGGACCACACCAGTCTAGAATAAAGAAAAATAATTTAATTATATATTTTAAACCTTTTTTAAAAATCCATAATCACTGATTATTAACAAAATAAGTGAAAAATTATTAATGCCAACACAATTACCATGCTCTAATGACATAATCAGCATCTTCTGTGATCCATTCTTCATTCATGACAAGTATCACACACATATAAACAGATGACACACAGGAGATACATGGAATACAACGTTTGCCATTAATCCTTTAACGCAAGCAAATTCACACCAAATCCACACGATCGTAAGCATCGTTCTGCGGCAACGAAACCGTCACAACTGCACCTATAAAAATAGAAAATAAATTTTTAAAAAACTATTAATAACCTTTTCTACTAATCGCCGACCTTGATAACTCGAACAAACCATGACCGGTCTCGTTTTAGCCACCGAATTAGCATTTAACGACGACAACAATCGAAGCGAATTAGCCGCCACTTTGTTCCCCTTCAAACTCTCGCAGTCGGATTCGGTCGCAGTGCCGCTGCACGTCCCCGAACTCGAACTAGTCCCGTCGTAGTTCCTCCACTTGACGCTCCGGCCACGCAAACACGTCGGACAGTCGCACAAAATCCTCTGATTGGACCACCAGGGCGACTGAACGACCGAATCGAGCAACGTTCGAGGACTGTTCGGAGGAACCGGTCGATTCTGGTCCTCCGAAGACACGAGCGAAGTTCGTTGGGATTTCAAATCGGCAGTCGCAGGATCCATGTCGAGGGAACTGGCGTGCGAAACGTGAGCGATGCGAGATAAGTTCTCGAACGACGTACTACTGCAGCTGCTGCAACTCAAGTCTTGGCGAGAACACGGTTCGCCTCGAAGCCGGCGAAGGTTGGCAACGGCCGGCTGCAAATGCACGGGTGGAAGATCGTTAACGGGCAGTGCCTCACGGACCGCGCATGCGAGTTGATCCGAACTGCCACAAGTGCTGCAGTTGCTGACGTTCGGTAGGGAATTAGTTGGGAGTGATGAGCCTTGGTAAGCTTCGGTCGATGTCGGACGGGAGTCAATATACCCCTAAAATAAAAAATAAAAAATATTTCATAACTATCACATCTGAATAATGTTTTAAATTTTTAATTCATAATCTCAATAGGCCTAGGCCGAAAAGATAAAATGGGCACCTAAAAAAAGGTGCAGCAACATTAAATAATCCTGTTTGTAAACAATCGGAGAAATAACTTGGTTTTACAGTCTCAAAATGAGTATTAGAAACTTATCCCATTGGTTTCTGACTAGGAATGAAACAATTACATGACATTAAATTACCAACCAGTGGTTGAAATACCATGTATGCTTCTTCGGCGTCATCTCCGCTACTATTACTGCACTGGACATTGCCCATCACAAGTGGTACCGTCTTTTTCAGCAATCCACTTCTCGGCAAACCCTTGAATCCGTTATTTGCACAATTGCACAGTTTTCTGTCGCTGAACATTTGCCAAGGCGACGGCCAGTAGTGTGGGCTCGGTTCGGCAGTAAAGGGAGTCACTTTATTCAAGTATGGGTGTTTGGCCGAAGTGGGGGATACGCACGAAGGCACCCGCATGTTTCTGTGATGATGATGCACCTCGAACGAAGCCAACTGATGACACGTGGTGGGTGGGTAGGGCATTGTGAGTAGCGAAGACGAATTTCGTCCGTCGGATTGGTTGAGCAATGGCGAAACGAAATGGTTTTCGAGATGAGTGCCAGGAGATTGTTGACATGGATGGTGCATCGATATGACGGAGCTGCTGCCACTAGTGCCTGGGATCGGTGTTTGTAACCATGAAGCTCCTGGCCGATGTCCGATGTCTAGTGGTAGGCATTGGTTGGCAGTTTCATGCTTGCATTCTGCAATTGCAATGTATTTGATCCAAACATGAAATTACAAACAAACAATAATAGGAAGATTGCACTACTAATAAGCTCATTTATTATAATTATTTCGATGAACAATTTACAATTTACAATTTTGTAAAATTAAAAATGAAAATTTTAATTGTATTAAATAAAAACTTAAAAAATAATTTTAGAAATGATTTATAAATCCACGATCAAATTGAATTTTCTCAATCCACTTTTTATAAACCTTTTCAGAGACGCTAGAAAACCATTAGAATTATCCCCTTCCACCACTCATTAAACAATATCCAATTGCCAATGTCAAAATGATCTCAACATCCTAAAACACTCCACCTGGCGCGAGTAGGTGAAAACTAATAACTTAATTGTCAGGATAGATAACAATAAAATTCTATCTAAAAATAGCCAGAGGAAGTTGGTGGGGATTCGGTATACGTGTGTGAAGGTAGAAAGATGACCGATAAAGAGAAGAAAGCACCATCAGTGCACTCACCGACGATGTTGTACAGGCAGAGAGGGCACGTGCGGCTGGCAATCAGCCAGGGATCGATACACGCTTTGTGGAATTCGTGGCTGCATGGTAAGATCCTCAACTCCTGTAAGGTCGAAAACAACAAAATGGTTTTTTTACGACACCTTGTGTGAAAAAAAATACTTTTAGAATTAATAAATTTTACTTCAACATTTTAATTTTTAAATTAGGCACTAAAAAAACACTCATTCGTATTTACACTTGTTATTTAAGTAGATCTGACATCACCAATCGCGTGATTTTACGAGCGTCGATGCACGGATTTTCGCATTTCGTTTTTTAAAAAAATAAAATTCAAAATTTAAAATTTTTTTTTTTTTACTTTCATCAAAAGCATCGTTTGTAACATTGTAAATATTTACGAGTTTATTTACATTATTTTAAATATTTATTTTGGCATTTTTCCAAATTGTACGAAATGCGAATTAACGTGTTGCGGTTAAATAAAATCAAATAAACGAGTTAAATCGATCGGTTAAAGCGATGCATCATAGCAGCTGTAATGTATTATTCCATCATTTATACCTGTCCTTCTTGGTATTCTTCCAAACAAATGGCACAGGAATCAAAGTCTTGGCTACTCGTTGATCCCGAACACCTGCGCGAACTCATTTTATACTTTCTAGTGGCCATATTAGCGAGAGCTTGTTTGGTTACATGACTAAGCGTATTCTAAGAAAAGAAAAAAAATGTTTAAAAAAAATAGTGTAAATTGAAGAAAGTAACATATAACGTGAAGGAAAAAAAACACTATAAAATTTTATGGTTTCCGTGTAATGAATGCCATTCGTGAAAATGTGTCATTACACTGATTCTAATAAAAATTAATGGGACTTTACATTGAATATTTAAACCCCTTTTCATAAAACAAAAAAAAATTTGTTCAATGAGATAATCTGGTTAATAAAATAAGTTATTAATAAAAGTTGTCTTGTATATGGCAAATGCAAAAGATAAAGCCAAAAGATAAATATGATTTTATGAGACCCTTAAAATTGTTATTAATGGACAAACTATAAAAAAAATATTTAAAAATATTCATTTTACTATTCATAGAAATTGTAATAGCAAAATCTTTGATATGATAAGTGTTTGAAATGTATAAATGGCTAATCCCATACATAAACTAATCAAAGCTACACAGGCTAAAAGCCTATAAACCATGGTAGATCTTCCAGACTTTGTACTAAAAGAATATCAACATTAACAAGCAATTCATCAAAGGAACTTGGGAGACCATTATAACAGCAAACTAAAAAAAAAAACTAAAATTTCTCCAATAGGTCTTATAACCACTGCAAAAAATATAAATTGACATTCTCAAGCAACAGTGGTGTAACTGCAAGGTGTGCTGAGGACCCAGACCTCTTAGTAATTACTGCTTTGCGCCTTCGCAGAAAATTAAATTACTGCAAAAAAGAGGACTGTTTTCGCACAAGACCCATTTATTACAGTTAGACTACCCAATATTATAAATATTAATAAAAGTTAAAAAACTTTTTGTAAGATAAAAAAATAATTATAAATTGAATTATAAGTATACAAAGATAAAATATAAATCAATAAAAGCAGCTCCCACAAAGTGAGTGAAATGAATGAGCCATTCATTGAAATTAAGTTTATAATGTTTTTTAATTTGAAAGAAAAAGAAATTTATATTGTTGAAATGAAATTAAAATATTTAAATACAAGCAGCACCATAGAGGTTAAGCTTAAACATGCCAAAGTTTCATTACTTTTAGACACAAAGGTTTAATAAACTGAAATTTACTGCATATTATTTTACCTCTTTCTTCCTGCGACACCATTTCATCTATTTATAATTAAAAAAAGGAAAAAATACAATTAAAAAATCAAGTGAGAAGAAAGTAAATTTACTTACCTTAATTATGATTATAATGCATACAATGCAAATGAGAAGAAAAAATGATAAAAATATTGTCATATCATAATAATCCTTTGTTGGAATCTAAAAAGATTAAAAAGATAAAACTTTAACTTGTTTTAATCAATTTTTAATATTGAATTTCAAGCTTAAATTGACATCCAGTTTAAACAACTCATTAATCATATCCAATCAAAATTTAATTGAAATTTAATTCAAAATTCCCACTAAATCTTCTTGACCAACAGACCTAAAACACTGTCAGACCAAACCATTTATTTGAATCAGCCACACTGCAATGATGATGTATTGCCTACAGTCAACATTTGATCTTAACAATATCACAAATAAGATTATATATTATTAATAACAAAACTTCATAGTAAAGTTGAAAGAATATGCCTTGCACAATTTTATACTTTGTGATTACATTCCCTAGTGGCAATGCTTGATATGCTCAAGAAGCATGAAACTGCTTCAACTATGGAAAAAAAAAGAAATAAAAACAAACTGGGAAAAAAGATAAATTTTATTAGGTGAAAGCAATTCCCAGGGAAAAAAAAAATGGTTGAAATGATAGTCCATTGATTTCTCACCTTCTCCGGTTCCGCTAGACTGTAAGTGTGAATGATTCGTGCTCGAGCTACTTTCTGCGTACGAATGATCTCCATCAATTTCGAAGCCTGTCTGTCCTGCATCACAATCACTGGTCTTTTCAGTTTTGGTTGGCGATGATCGTGAGTCAACAGCTGTGAAAATTCCCATAGTTAAGTTTCAATAGGTAAAAATGAAAATTCAATTTATACAATCTCTTTGAAAATCACAGATCCTGAGCCTAATATGGCTTTTATTGCTGTTGGCGACCTTAAATTTTATATACTAACTCATAGAGCCTAAAATGGCATTAATACGTGGATATTTGATTAGGTGTGAGCTAATCCCTGTTTATCTTCGTAGTAATTTTATTTAGAATAGAATTTTGTCTTATAAACTTTTTCTTATTTAGGTTGCAGTGCTTTTATTTTGCTATAAAATTAAATTTTCACACGTACTGTATATATCCACAATTTACAACAAAGCTTTTTCACCTATATTTACGACCGCCGGTGCCAAGTCTCCAAGTCCCCATTGCATTTCCTGGGCTGCCATCTACTAAATTTTTTAAATTCCTTACTCATTCTTATCTACAAAGTTTGTTGAAACCTCTAAAATACCCAGTTAAGTGCAACCACAAAACAGTTAATACTATCAGCTGGTGAAATACAAGTTGCTGTTGAAAGACCATTTTCAGTAAATTTCTTTGCTCTTGTTTTCATTCCTATTATTTTTGGTTTTAAAGTATTAACTTTGAAATATGATTATAGACTTTTAAATATCAGAAATAAATTGCAGTAAAACTCCAATTTATTTGGATAAACTGGCCCTTAAATAAAAGAATGAAAATGCAGATTTAAACAGCTTTCCATAGAGTTCAGAAAAATTGAATCACACAATTTACAATTTTGTAAATTAATATTTAAAATTGTGTTTTTAATTCAAGTAATTTATTTATTTTCCTATACTTCAGCAGTCAAAAGGGAAATAAGTAGCAGCTGGGTTTAGTATACAAGTCTGATCAAAGAAATGTTTCAATAATTACTTTTTCTTAGTCTCTTTGCACCAGCAGTGCACAGTTTGCATTTAGTGGCAATACTTTGCAGCAAATTTAAACTTTCTTTAATTTTATATCATTAATAAAATTTAATACAAAAACTATTCTTGAATTCAGAGTTTCAATAATGCCATTAAAGACAATACTTTAAATTGTTGAAAAGAGGTCAAGTACTTTAATACAGTCTGTCTTTTATATTCTTTAAAACAAATTTAGTCAGTTAAAGGGCTTAGCTTTTATCATTCCAAGAATTAAAGAATGCTACTGCAGCCATAAACATTTTCTCAAAGGACCAATGGTTCTTGTGCCCCATTGGCAAAACTCGACCTAACACCTTTATTCCTAAATGAACTAAATATACAAACAACATGTACAGAAATATAAATATCCATAAAAAATGTATTTATTTTTTATATAAAAATCATTTAATTGATGAATTTTATTAAAGGTAATTTCATTTCCAAAACTTTATACTTGCAAAACACTTAAATATCTTTTTTCATGTAAAAAAAATAAAAACAGAAACAGAAGAATCTGCAATTTGCTACTTAAATTTTAAGTAGCAATAACTGCACTGCTCCATTTAGGTGGCATTTGTCAACACTTGCCTATTTTTAGCTCTTTAAAAGCAAGATTATGAATGGATGGTTATCAATGTCATGTATAACATGAATTTCACATAGTCAAAACTGTTAAAACATTAAATTTATATTAAAAAAAAAATCTTTTATAAATTTAAATTAATTTATGAATACAACTGCAACCGAATTTTTCAAGTTAAACTTAAAGAATTTAGAAAATCTGCAAATCTCAAAATCTAAAAAAAAAACTATTGATTTTGAATGTTTACCTGTTGTGCAGCCATGTGATTATCAGTTACATCGAACACAACAGCTGTAGCACCACGCTGAATCGCTCTTTTAGCCTAAAATCAAAACATTTGTAAAAATCAATTAAAAATAAAAATAAAAAAAATAAAACAAAACTTACTTTAGTATAAACTGACATGCAATGTTTTGGTTCAGCTCCAGGTTTTTCCAACTTGACTACACCAACAGACCCATATTCGTATAACTCATCGTCATCGTGGCGGTTACACAAGCGAAAAGGATGTATCTGTAAATGAATTACAAACTTTTAAATATTTCATTCCTTTTTTTTCAACTGTTCTAAAACTCTGCAATTGCAGCACTAATTACTCCAAAGTAAGTTTGGTGAGAACCAACAACATTTCGTGCCAAATGAGAAAAGTAAATTACAGCACACGCTAAAATTGTCAGTCAAATGTTCTCGCTAAACAAAAACCTCCATTAATTCTTGAATGAAACTTGTCAAAATGCCATTCTTTTAATCCTTTTCAACAGTAAGTAAAAGCTATTACTGAAATTAGTAATACAATTCTTTAAATGCCTATTGAATTTCAAATCTTCAACTAAATCAAACATTCAAATAAGAAATTTATTCATCAAAAGACCAACTTACAATCCAATCGCATAAATTTAATAAATTTAAACCAAATAAACTTTTCTCAATGGTATTCCAAACACCAAATAAAAAAAGCAACCTCCAATTTAGTGCCACACTCACCAGCAGATGGCAAAGAAAGAAAAAAAGGAAAGGGTATAAAGAGAAATCAATTGTAGGGTTGGCGGAAATTGGACAGGTGCTCTCAAAGGTCACACTCGACTTGTAACGATCTCATTCTTTCTTCTTTCTGCGCAAATATCAACAACAAAGCGAAAAATAGCTCACCTTATTCCTATTCTCAATCTTACTTTACTTTAATCCCATCCGAATCATTGCTCGCCTCGTTAAAAGCATTCAAGTTCATCACGGGTCTCTTATCAGTGACCATTTATAGCAAGATGGCAACAGTTAATGGTGCTAATTCCCATTAATACCTGCATAATTTTCACATAAAGCTTTTGGTAATATCTTCCGGTCAAGTTTGACCTGTTAATCGCATCTTTTCATTTTTGAATTATATGTCTTAACACTCTTAACTCATCAAATTATCTTATTTTCACTTTCAACCAGATGTAAATGTCAACTTGTTAACTTCAATTGACATTTTGTTGATTCAATAGTGTGGTTTGTTTTTGAATTGGCAGCCAACAAATAAAAGTAGAATTTTTTTTCTATTTCTTGACAACAAATGACTGTGTTCCCAAATTGGAATTCAGTACAGGTCGATAAAATAAAAGGGAATAGACACCCCTTACACGAGTTGAAATCAAATCAGTAATAGAACTGCATATATCTGGATTAAATGTGCCCAACTCAGGTAAAATTTAAAATCACGGTTAAAATTGAGCATGTTATTTCCATTCGGTGAATTCACATTGGTAATGTTGTTTTAATGCCTGGGATTTATATAATTTTAACATTTACATTCACAATCTCCTACGGACCAACTCACACCTCAAAGTTTGTACAAGAATCATATAAAATGGTATAGAAAAATCCACTCTTCATTCATGTTTATGTCATTTCCAATTACTGGAAACTTAATTACTGGAAATTTAATAGACAGTTCGACGTTTCTATTACCAGATATTTATAAAACAACTTAAGTAAAAAATTAGTTACGAAAATGTTTTTGAAATACAAATTTAATGTTAATATTTTTCGTAAGAAAAATCTTGAACGTTCGTTGCTTTATAAATACAGCCCCAGCTGCTTGATCTTCTTCGTGAACGCTTGGTATTATCGAAGTCGTCGAGTCGATCACAATTGCAATAAAATAAGTCGAATAAAGGGAAACCGGAAACCCTTTCCCCGAAGATTCGCCGTAACCCACGACTCAATTCGCATTTTAAATGAGATCATAACATTGCCCCGTGTACATTCAACACATAACGGCTCCCATAGCTCCCAATAGAGCTCTCCTGTGCCAACTAATGAGAAAAACCTCCCATTTTTCCTCTTACGCATGACAGGAAATATGAGTTGGTTTCCATAGCAACAGACAGAACTCCCTCTTCCAATCTCACCATCACTGCACTACACAAACCACACCTTAACCCAGAGCATTTTATTATTTAAAAAGGAAAAAATAGTGAAATAAATAGTAAATTTGTGAGTTATAACTGCACTCTAGTGACAAACAAGCGAGTGAAAAAACAAGAATTTACGGCACTAACATTTTAAATTACATTTCATTGCCCATTTGTCATTGTGCATTACAGGTGTTATTGTTTTCGTGCTTCCAGTTTAGTTAAGCACTCCAGAATTTATGTTACGGAACCGTAGACTAACAAACGTGAATTTTTCCATGCCTAACTGAACTAGAAATACCACTCCGAAAGGAGAAGCATTCTAAACACGGATGGAAAAGTCACGAATGTTTCCCACTCTCGGTGGAGAATTGCCTTATCAACTGTCGAAGGTCGGTTACACTTACCACGTCAATCACGGTGATAACAGGTAATGGAGTAAAAGGGTTTGATGCAACCAGAGTGCTATCACATCCAAGTAAGGCAGGAGGCATGCAAATTACCCACTCTACAGAGATTTAAAGCAAGATTGAATTCACCAGTTAACATTTTTCATCCAAAAAAAAAAAATCATTAAAATAATTAACAATTAAATTTTTTTATTAAATTTTATATTGACCAAAATTGATTGAAGTTCTCAATTTTAATGCTAAAGTTAGAATAATAATAATAGCCTTGAAAATATTGATCCACCCAAATATATTTAAATAATTCTAAGCAAATGATTTGTTCATGTGACTCATAAATGTTAGCATTAAAAAATTTTTTTTTAAATTCTAATTATATTCCATATGCAATGAGCAAAATAGGAATATTATACTGATATAAGTATAGCATTAGTCTTGCATGACTGGTAAAGCTTGCAGGAAAGCACCCCTCAACCAATCAAGGGGGAGCTTCCCATATTTTTTAAAGCAGATATTTCCATTTTCTTTCTCTATACATATATTGAACAAACAAATCAATATCCTTTAAATTATTACTTAACAAATATTTGACTCAGACAAGCTTTTAACTTATCAATATTAAAATAGCCAACACAAATATCACTTTGAACATAGTAATATTTAATATTTAAAAAAAAATATTTATAATGAATAAAACAAATTCAATACTATCTGAGGTTGGGATTATTTTTCTAGTAAAATTTCCAAGTCAAAATGGCAGAAAGAAAATTGCTATTAAATAACACTATTTGATTCAAGTGAGAACACACACCTACCCATTATATATTCCCAGGAAAGAATTATATTTAAATCTAGGTCAGAATGTATTGCTTCTTTAATTGAAAGCTTCAACACTAATGTTTATGTAGCTCAAACTATGTAAGTGATTGGTTAATGTAACTGTATCTAGAAGAAAAAAAAATTGTAATGCCATTTAAAGATCATAATAAACACTTACTAACAAACCTAGGCAATAAACAATAGTTGAATTGTTAGTAATGTTTTATTTCCTTATTATTTGGAAAACCTCCAAAATTTATATTGTTAAAAACTCATAGCTTTAGTTCATTTAAAAATGCATTCAAAATGAAACTGGAATTTTTCCCCTGAGAAAAATAGTTATGAAAAGATGCGACATCATAATTAAAAATATGACAAACCTTTATCCCTTGAAATCCCAAATTTTCCTTCTACTAAACTCACTGATGAATATTAAAGTTGATTTACACACTCAAAACAACATACCGCTCAGAGTACATAATACAAAACAATGCCAATGCGGTCCAACGACAATAAAATTGTCTTTTGCAACACCGAACCGCATTAGACATCCCAGTGGGTTTTGATTATTCCGTTTTTTTTTCTCGGTTTCTTGGAATCCACGAAAAATGTCAATAAGAGGCGACTGCGGCATTGGGAAGGCAACAATCTCAAACTGCCACAATACGAATTACTGCGAAAGCATTTTCCAAGAATGTTTCCATTAATCAAGATCTGCACCTGGAATTCCCAGACATTCATCTCAAATCACCCACCCACACTACATACAATAAAGAGCACCATTTGGAATACCCAATTTGAAATAACCAAACACAAAATTATATCCACATCGTAATACGTTTATCACATATTACAAAGATTATAACCACATAAAGATTTATAGCAACAATAAGCCAGAGCTAAAAGGCTTAAATCAGTTCATTTTCAATTTGCACGATGAGAAATATTAACTTCGGCAACATAAATTCGTCACATGTCAAATGCAGAAACTCAGTCTCGTGCTTCGATTCTCGGTTATATTGAATTTAAATCCGATTCCAACTCGGCGCATCGTTACAATATTTCCCTTGTGGGAAAAGAAAAAAGTCAACTTATCTGGCATGAAAAATGGTCTAGTGAAGTTGCAAATTCAGTAGAAAATTCAATAAATTTCTTCTAACCAGTTTCTAAATTAAGAGGTGAATAGGTGGAGTCAGTAGAGTGCAAAATTGTGACATACTTTATCACATTGGCTAAAATTATACCACACAGACACTTGTCATGTTAAACCTCCATAGTAATGATATATGGGTCAGAGATGGTTTTTAATAAAAGGAACACTCAACTCTTTTTTTTTCAATCCCCACCAACTTCATCCAAGGAAACCTTTCATAGATTTATAGCTTCTGAAGAAAAAGTTAATTTAAAAAAATAGGTTTAAAACAGTTAAAATTCCAATTAACTCCTATGATCATTCATTCAATATGTGCTAGAGTATAAAACCTTTTGTTAATTAAGAGCATGACATTTCAAAGACATTTGGTAAATCAGTTTGCAGATTGATTTATTAAAAAAAAATATAAAAAAAGGAAAAAATCTATTGAAAAAATATCCTTTCCCATAAATTGTGCCTGGTGTGAAGCTACCTTCATGAAATTTGTAGCAGTTAAAGTAGCACTTGCAATTTCCAATGCAATCATATGGATTGGTGAAAAGAAAATCCAATTTATGCATTATTGGAATCACATAACAAGATATTATATAAATATACCATGAATTAGCAGTGGATGATGTCTCCTGAATTTATTACAGCTGTAAAACCCACACCAGACAAACTCAACAACTGAAAGGTCAGCAGATGTCAGAATATTTCAAATGTAATAACACTAAAAACAAAAAAAAATTCTTAAAATACCACAAAACACTAACATTTGCAGTCTAAACTCAATTGTTGTTAAAGCTTTGTGCAAAAGTCATTTTGAACTCACAATGATGGGGATAATGTAATGTGCCTTCCTATCTTTAAGAATACCACAAAACATAATATAAAAATCTCAATTATTATCAATATCCCAGCAAAACACTTCCAGTAATAGAATATCTTCCCATCTGCTCAGTTATTATCAATTAAATGATCTAATGATGTGTGCTAATCACAGATCAAATATCATGGTATGTAATTACAGCAATGTTCTTTAATTGGCACTGATAAAAAGAATTTTATTTCTTTCACTAAAATTTCCCCTTATATCAGCTCATATTTCATCTTTAGTTAGATTTATCCACAATCTTCACCTTAAAAATTGGATTGGGTGGAAAAAATGCATAATAAACCACAAAGGGAAAAAAATCAGTTCAGTTATATTGTTGGGTTGCACTATAAAGTACATGTTGTGACCCTACAGGGCTTTAGTAGGGATTGCTCTATAAACCAGCAGCTTGAAATCAATCTAGCAAAGTGCTTGCTTATTGCAATTGAAGATAGCAAAAGAGCCAGGTAGACACTAACCAACATTCCATAAATGGCATTTCTTCAGCCCTGCTGCTACTTTTCAAACTTTTACTGCCACAAACAGCACCGAATTCGGCATTGCAATCGAATGCTATCCAAAACACTCCGAAACTCAATCTCCGAAAAGTAGAATTCATTTTCACTTTTCTTTCGCTTCTTTCTCACCTGACTCGTATTTGCCAGATTTTTCAAAACAGGCAATTCACAGAAGACAGCGACAATCAATAAACAAGTGTACGAGATTTACAAATTCACAAATCCAATGTCCACATTGACCTTTTCACAAATTCTCTCACCAGGTCGCAGCACCTGAATTTATTAACCCAAAAAAAAATAATTTTTGCATTTCAAACCTTAAAAAAAATTCAATTCGACATTGCCAAACCCATTAAAACAAGTCAAAACTCATATCACAGCCACTATCAGTCACCACTCTGAACTTTATCATTACAAACACCAATTCACTGATAACTGAATAAACCTATAAACAATGCAAATAAAACTGTTTAAAAAAAAAAAAATACAACATTCGAAAAATCTAATCGCATTTTCCAAATTCAACTCTACACAACGATCGATAGTATTGACCACTGTCAGTATAAATCAATCTGTCATTTTCCCCCCATTTTATCCACAAACCCCATACATTTTACATAGGCGCGCGGCGTAGTTCGGCTTCACCGTCGGGACCGTTGCGAGGAAGCCAACTTATTGAACTGCGCGGATTTGCTCATGCGCTTCATTTAAGTTCAGGTTGATGCGCGCCGTCCCCTCGAGAATTTAATGGATCATTTTACGGATAAGTAAACACTGCTTTTCTTGTCATTAAACTCAGACTTAATACGACATTAGGCGGTTTTCAACTAGATTGAAAATTACGTCATTATTTTTCTTTTTAGTTGCTATTTTACATTCAATTTCGGTCCTGAAGAGAATGAAAATATTTATTATTTTGCTTTTGTCGACGAAATAAATTTTTCGAGTTAAGATTGAAGTTAAAAAGAGTTTTGTGAAGGGAAATAATAAAAAATAAAAAATTGTTGGCCGTAAAGTGTAGGGTTTTTAAGACCCGGTTATCTCATGTTGGCATTTTGCCTTTGATTGCGGCAGGCCTGTAATGAGACACACCAAAGCCCACGTTTACTCGTACCGACCGCCCCAAAGGCCCTGGGCCGGCGCCAGGGAGTCAGTGAGCGGCTCCTTTTGAACCCTTCAGACCAAGTCGAGTCAATGATCATGAAAAGGAACCATCAAAACCCACTATTCATCACTCGTTCGCTCCTGGTTTTTAACTTGGGAAAAAGAATGAAATTTTTATTTTACTCAATGCTTTTTCTATGGGAGACTGAAATTGTAAATATTTTATATTTTATTTGGATTTTCTTCGTTTTAAGACGGGATTAATGGGAAATTCATGATTTTTGTCAATGGAAATTGATAAATTTTAATTTTTTGAATTTTTTAAATTTTTTTTTTTAAAATAAACAAAAAATTCAGTAAAAATTTTTTTTTAAAGTGAAAATGAATTTTAAATAATATTCAAATTGATTATTTTATATTTTTCAAACCCTAAAAAAATTATTTAAAAAAAAATTTTTTTGTTTCAATTTTTAAATCGAATTTTCAATACTAAAAGAAAAATGACAAATAAAATATAAATTACACAAAATCGATAATTTTACACTTCTCAAATAAAATAAAATAATTCAAACAAAAAAACAAAAATTTTATCAAAAAAAAAAAAAATTTAAATTTCCAATGGGAATTTCCAATGGGAATTTCCAATGAGAATTTTCAATGCAAATTTGAATGCGAAAAAAAAACCAAAACAAAAACAAAATAATTTTAAAAAAAATATTTAAAAAAAAATATATAAATAACCTGCACGATGTCTCCTTCGGCACTCAATTTGGCACCGGCACCCGAAAACTGTCCGTACAATTCGTAAGTGTACGTACGATATTTGCCGTTCTCCGTCGTCTCGAACAACACGACTTCGAGCAGCGCCCGTTCCTGAGCAGCGGCCACGGCCGATCCCGCTTCGACGCCGGCCGCGACCGATACCGACACGGCCACGCTCATAACGGTCAACAACACCGGCCACTCCTTCATCCTGGCCGTGGCCTCCTCATTATTCTCACCGGCGACGACAACGGCCGAGTGTGTGGCTAATGCAGCATCGTTCACCACGTCTCCGCTTTCTCCTTCGACTAACTCGATCTGATCCCGCTTCGTCCAATCTATCTACACACAGAACAAATCTTCAACAGTTATCGACTCCGGCGTGGCTAATCGATGCAGCTCCAACTCGATCCCATTCCCAAAGGTAAGTTTCGACGTTACTAACGACCCAATGGTTTTTTAATTAACGAATTATTAACCAAAGACACGATTAAAAATTAAAAATACCAAAACAAATTCGAGTTTAATGTTTTAGTTAGTTAACAAAGCGCGAGATTTGTTCTACATTTTCGCTTAAATAGTCCGAGTGCAAATGACGTCACGAAATCATCAAATGACGTTAAAAGTATATTTTTTAAATCTTAGTAAAAAGAAATAAAAATTTGAAAAAACGTTATTTTATTGTCAAAATACCTTAAATTCAATAATAAATTTTTTTTTTAAAAATAAATAAAATTATTAACTAAAAAATGATTCGATGCGCCTCTAGTGACGATTAACGGAACGAATATAAATTTGAAAAATCCGTTTATTTTTAAATTCGACATTAAAATCAGAGCGGCTTTTCTTGATAATAGAGCAGTAAATTGCCCCATTGAGTGTAGTCATGAAAATATCAACTTCTCTAGGGTTCGCCCCCACTTTAGCGATTAGGATAAGAGATAAGAAGAGACCGGTGTTTGTGACATGCGCATCAAAGGCCGAGCCCGCCAGTTACTTCCAAGAAACACGAAAACAAAAAAAATCCAACAAAACCCAATAAAACCCCACCATTGGTCGATTAAAATGACGTCACGTAATCCAAACTGACCAAAACAATGGCCGAACCACCTCTCGATCTATTAAAATTTCCCTTTCAAAAACCAACTTTAAACAAACCAAACCTTAAAATAACCTCGAAAAACAAATTGAAAACATTAATAAACCCCAAAATTTATAATTTAACAATATTATAAAACGATAAAAGACATTTATGACATTGTAAACGAATAGTGGAAAAAGCGTGGGATATAAATAAACTTTGGCGAAAAAAAAAAAAAGCAAAAATTCGACTTTGCTTCGTTTACAACTGATAATATCAAAAGCGGGATTTTGGCTCGTTGCCGACCGGCTTGAAAAACACCTTCAACCGTATCAATTTACTGGAACCGAGTGTCTGCCACCCGCCAGTAACGAATGCAAAGCGGCCGCCATCTCCGTTACTGAATTTCAAACCACACACGTGGGCTCTAATAACGATCCCAGTTCCTTCGAATGCCTCTTCTTTAAGGGGCAAAGGAAATGCCTTCGAAAATACATTTTTTCGGTAACGGAGATTTTTCTGGATTTTTTAGTGTTTGACATATTTGAGAAAAAGAGTTGCAAATTTTTTTTTTTTTTTAATGTTCCGGATGGACGTTAAGCCTAGTTTCCGGCCCCGGTGTGATTTTCCGTTGATAAAAATTTTTTTTTAAATTTCTTTTCGTTTTATGATTCTGTTTTTATAGTACAATAAAACTGGGATGGCCGCTTTGATAATTGTATGTGAAAGAAATGCATTATATAATTAGATTTTGGATGGAATTTTCTTGTTTAATATATGTAAATGAATACTTATTTATGCCTTGTGGGATGCTTTTTTTGGATGATTAATAATACATGACAAATTGTTGATGTCCAGTGGTTGTTTAGTTTGGGTGATTGACTCTGTGATGTGCTTGGACTTGTAAATGATTAATTTTAGTTGATGGGGTGCTGCCATCTATTGGTTAAAATGGTGTTGAGGAATTTTTTTCTAATTTTTTTATAAATAATATTAAAATTGCAATAAAGTATCATGTCCTTGAACTTGGCACACCCACATTAACAGATAATTTAAATAAACTCTAGGCTTATCACAAATCTTTGCTTCGAGACCGAGTGAAAACGAGTGAAAGACTCGTAGGTGGAATGTTTCGGGCTTCTTCGACTTCTCGGGTTTGGCTTGAGTTTGACCGACATCGAATAAGAGTTCGGCGGCTTACACGAAGGAATAGGTGTTTTCGATGGCCCGTCCGTACGAGAACTCGTCCTGTGGTCTTTCCAAGGATTCTAAGCTCGTCCTCCGTTCCGAAGTTTCATCGTTGGTCGTCCCAGGGCTCTGCGCGTGTACTTGGCCGCGGTCCCGAGAAGTGCCCGAGCTCTCGAAATCCGGGGCGACGACGAATTTGATGAGAGTCACGTCCGAAACTCCCGATTCCAGTGGTAACGGATGGATGCGAAAGTGTTCCAACATGTCGAATATCGTTTGGAACCACAAGTGCTGCAAGTGGCATTGTCCGTTGACGGTGACCGTCATTCGTAGGTGCTAATTGGAAAGGAAATCCGTGAGTTTCGTCGAAAAGAGGACGGGCTAAACGGAAATTTACCTTTGCTTTTCCTTGGAAATTAAAAGTGAGAACGAGTTCCCCACTTCTCGTTTCGCTGGTGCGAAGCAGGAAAACTCCGTGTCCGGATCGACCGTCCCGAAGGACCGTGCGAGCGGCTTCGGACCGGCTCAACGGGCCGTGATACCAGGGATAATCTCCCAGCACTCGATGGATGCTCGGTGAAATCCCTACATAATTAATCAGAAAAATATTAAATCTGTTACCGGATTGACCAAAACGGTCGTAACGCCTTAAATTAGGGGGAAACTTAAATTCATCATCATTTTTACACGTATTTTCCCCATACAAATTCTGGAAACCCCCTTACGGATGAAGAAACGTAACAAATAATAACCGTTAAGAGTTTCAGATCGAGGCACGATGACCGGCGGTTTGTTTTCGTAATCTCCATCTACGGTGCGTTTGCAAATCTGCCGTTTGGCCGATCCGACATATCCATCCGAAATCGTCTTCCTGTGACAAAAACGAGATGAAAAACCAGTTCCAAACACAGAACTCACGAATTACCTATAATCGTCGTTGTTGTTCTCGAGCAACGCGCCGCACATGCCAGCTTTGATGGTGGCCAACCACGACTTGGTGTCTTCCCCGTCACCTCCTTCGACAACAAACTCGAAGTTTTCGCCCTGGCAAAAAAAATTTGGTGATTTTAATGGTGATTTTGTCAGTAGTAATATCACAAGAGTCTGGGTAATTCTTACCTTTAATACGAACGTGTTTTGTCGATCTGGTGATTCGAGAGGCGTCATTTGACGCGCTTCTTTAATCAGGATGCAGAAGATACCATTTTTAGCCTTCGCTGCCTGAAACGAGTTTTGTTTACATTTTAGAAGCAAGTAAACAGTAAACAACATATGTTGCTATATGCTTAGAGCATAATTGAGTCGAAAAACAAACATGTTTACGTTTTATTTTCCTTTTCGGTAGATCTCCATGGTAGATAAATAGGATTAAGTTAAGTAATCACGTGATTTGGATTTGAAAGGAATTACAATTTCAACATATTTAGTTGTTGTTTACCAAAATAAAATACAGGGAAATAAAAACAGGAACTATTTTTATGGTTAAAAATGATATTTTTCATGCGAATCGATAAAAATCAATTCTGAGAAAGGAAATTTAAAAACAAAATTTTTTTTTTTAATTATTAAAAAATTAATTCAAATGTAAATTTACCTTTGGTGGTGAATAAAACTCGAGCACGAAACCTCCTGATGTTTTAATTAGGATCAATCGACATTTAACCCATTTTTCATTCTCGAATAAGTAAACAATTCCACTTTTCTCGCATTCGACGTTGATTTTAAGTGATTTTCGCTTCTCGGTGACCGACGATTCGCAACTTTTCGGGAATAATCTCGAACTCAGGTTTTTGAAAAATTTCTTCGGTGTTTCGCGGTCTGAAAAGTCGTTGGAATTTTTCAGTTTTTCTTCGAAATGATTTAAAAAACATTCGATGAACTTCGTCTTGATTTCGTTTGATTTTGTGCGATTTGCGAATTCTGTTAAATCCGTGACGAGACGAGCGGCTGCTCTTCGTGCGTGTCTGTCGACGAGGCTATTTTCGTCGGAGCCCATTTTTTAAAGTTAAAATTCCTTATTTTTCTGGAAAAAATAAAACTTGTAAATCGAGTCGATAACGAGTGAGTGAATCCAAGTTGGAATGTTTATCCGGGTAATATTTATTACTGACACCGGATGGCGCTAGTAATGACGTCATTGGATTTTCCCATTTTATTTTTACTTACCTTTTTAAAACGGATTTAATGGCTGCGTTCATAAAGTTCCGTGCGCCATGCGTACTTAGCACTGGTCGTTCAAAACATCTGGGGCACGTGACAGTGCGTTCGAAGGAGCTGCCCTACCCTTTCAGACTGAGCAGTTGGGGCACCAACCACGATCTTGATCCAATCTTGATCCAAACTTGATCTAAACGTGATCCGAACTTGATCTCGGGTTAATCGCAACAAAGCGATGTTTGTTTAGTTAGAAAGGCAGCCATTTTTTGGATCTGGTAGCACTTGTTGTTGCACTAGTCGTTCAAACACACTAGCGCTCCTGTCATGTGACTAAGTAGCTAGAGCACTGGGCTAAAGGCACGAAGAGCACTTTTTGAACGCGCCCAATGAATTCGGGAATTAAAATAATTTTTATTATTTTCTTGTTTTTACATCGAATAAATAAATTAATAAATAGATTAATAAATTAGTTAATAAATTAGAATTTTTTTTTTTTTTAAATTTCATCGTTTTCGATTTTTAATCGATTTATTTTTCGTTTTCGATTCGTCTTCGTCTTTTAGGTTTTTCAATGAGTTTTCCGATTTACTCGTTTTGATTGTCGGTGATGATTTAATGGGTTTCGGGTTTGATTTCCGGGTCCGGGTGTCGGGAGATGGCGATTGTTTCGTCGTGTTCCGTTGTGGTAAATCGATTGAATTTCTTCGCACTTTTCGCTGGGTTTTGTTAGTCGTGTTTTTAACGGCTCCGATCGAACTTAAATCGAATAAAATTGAATTTATCGATTTTTGTATCGATTGTCATTAACAATAGCTGCATTCAATTGTTTTTTTTTGTTTATTTTTTGTTTTTCAAAAACAATTTTTCCATGGATGAAAACAATTCTTAATGATAATTTTTTGTTTTTCAAAAGCAATTTTTCCATGGATGAAAACAATTCTTAATGATAATTTTTTGTTTTTGATAAACAAGATAAATGAATAAAACAAATGACTGAATGCAACTAATGAACTATTCGCCTAAATTATCGACTCGATTGAAATCGATTTTTAAACTGAATTTTTAAATTTTTTTTGATCTTAAAATTAATAGAAAACAGAAAATATCGATTTTTTTTATCGATTTTTTTTATCGATTTTTTTTAAAATATCGATTAAATCTATATAACAAAAATTATCGATAAAATAAAAAATATCGATTATTAATCAATTATTATTAAATCGATAAAACAAGAAATATCAATTAAATCAAATAAACAAATAAATATCGTTTTATAAAAAAAATATCGATTAAATCAAATAAACAAATAAATATCGTTTTATAAAAAAAATATCGATTAAATCAAATAAACAAATAAATATCGTT
>JAQFZU010000538.1:0-23654 GCA_034696185.1 Henia vesuviana | reverse complement strand
GAAATGGAACCAACATTGAATCTTGTAAAATAAAAACAAAAAAAAAATTATTGAAAAAAAAAATTTTCGAAGAAAAGAATTTAGAGTTTATTATTATTTAATAATAGACATGCAGTCAGAGAATTGCAAATCAAATATAAAGCACATCAAATGTCAATCATGAAAACGAAATAAAATTCCAACTGAGCATCCGAAAAATCAATTCCGACTCATAAATCCAGAAATATGGTGAGATCTGCAGTAAACTTTCATAAAGCAAAGATTTATAGATAAACAAGAATTATCAAAAGAAATAAAATAAAAAAAAAATAGTGGGAAAAGGAGTTTTCAACAAAAATGTGGCAAACAGAAGTTGGCTTTAATCCGACACAAACACGAACATAAAAATGAATTCAACTGAAACCCATACAAAACGATTGTCAAAGACGTAATCAGTGCGTCATACATTGCTATTGATACGTAAATACATAAATTACTTCAACTTTGTTTGTAAACAAACGATTATAATACTTTAAAAATAGTTCCAAAAAAAAAACATTTTAAAAACATAATTTTTTTTTATATTTTAAAACTCCGTAATAAATTCTATACTCATAAAACCAGGTGCAATAATGGCATTTCTGTGAAAAAAATTCAATAAAAAACGAATGATTTACGGCAAATATAAAAATATCATGTTAGAATTTAAAAATATTAAATCTGCAAACAAAAAAAAACAAAAAAAAATTTCTCTAAATGAAATTATAGTTAAATTCAATTTTCCAATTTTCATCTTTTTCTTTTCTAGATTTTTATTTTACTACAATTTATATAACTTCTGTTCAAACACGAATTCGCGAGAGACTTCTTCGTGAGGAAAAAGTAAAGCCGAAAAGCCCGCTTTTTACCAACATTCAAATAAAATATTAAAAAATAAATTTAGGTATTTCTAACTATTTCATTTAATATAGCTCCACCGAGAATAAATAACAGCTGAAAATAAGATGTAAAATATGAGAGCAATTTGCCTTTAAAAAAAGGCGGTAGTTTGAAATTAAAAAATTTCTCGCATATTCGAGCCTCACAATTCGGGCATTGCACCAGCAAAAGGCTAATGGCGATCATTGGTTAACAAGAAAGTAAAGTCGGAGAGTAATAAGGAAGGAAGGAAGCGTGATAAAGTTTGATTGTAGAGAGATTAGCAGTTGTGGTAATAAAATGTGACGCTGATGTAGACGATCTAACCTTTAAGGGCAATGTTTTAAGAGCGGTTCTAAACTTTGAAATTTAACACCGTTAAAGCATATATTTCAAGCAGTTAAAGTGTTTAAGTGCAATTCAAAGATCGTCAAGAGTCGGAAATAAATTCAATTAGAAAATGACGAGTGACTTTTATTACTTAAAACATCAATTTAAATTTAACAAATTTAAGAAATGTTGAATTAATGAAAATTCGATAATTCGAAAAAAAATTATTTAACATAAAAATTTGCATAATTTAATTTTAAATTTATTTTTTGAAGATTCGACTTTAAGGGATATTTTAAGTGGTAAATCGCGAGTTAATCCCAGGCAATAAAGCAAAGAAAAAAATAATTAGAAAAACAAAGCCTCGAGTTGAACTCATCAAATTCGTCAGCAATTTTTAGCCGTTTGAAAAATATAAAAATCTGTTAATGGAATGCCAAGACAAGGCTGTGTCTGCTTCGGGCAGATTAAATTAGCATCCAGCACCGCAAAATTTTCGCATTACACAAGGAATTGTAGAGAAGTCTAAATTAATGACACATAACGAGTTGACGTTGTTGTGTTTTATGTGAGTTTTTTTTTGTTAAGTTTTTCAAAGTAGAAAATTAATGCTGACGTGATGTTTTGACAGGAAATTTTAAGAAAAAAAAATTAGAAATATACATAAATCAAAGAGAATTAAATGGAAATGACAAGTTTTTTTTTCTTCTTTTTTAATTAATGAATAATTCATTCGCAAATATGAAATTATTTGTTTCGCTTTGGGAAAATTCAAAATATCTACATAAAAAAAAGATTAAAGTAATGCAATATAATTTTAAAATATTATTTTTAAAGCTAAAATTTGTTTGATTTATTCATTTAAATAAAGAAATTAAAAAATATAAATTAAAAATATGTAAATTTTCAACTTCACAATTTAACTCTCTGAGTTGAACTATTCCACCGATGACATTTTTCTATTACTTGTCAAATGTAGCTGTTGGATACAACAATATCAGTTTTATGTTATGCGAGATTATCTTTAAGCCTTTCTTGCCTGGTTGTAACAATGATTGTTATTATTGTTGCAGTTTTAGTACTTTGTCAGCTGCTATTCGTGGATTAAAAACAGTATGAATGACAGTTTGGACATCTTAATACGATATTGCACCTGGTTTTCGTGGCATGTATTAATCCTATACAGTAATCAAGACAGTAATAATACCAAACATTTGCATTTCTTTATATTAAACTTATTATTTTTATTGCAGAAAATATATTTTGTAATTTTACAATTTAGGTTAACCAATGAAGATTTTCTAATTGCACTTTAATTTAATTTTTCTGTAATATATTTATAATGGATTGCCTCTCTTCATTTGCTTTAAGACAAGACAAGTGACAGTGGAGTACATTAAGTTTTCATGTTATTATGTGGCACCAAGTCTTGTTGTACTGAATTAATTTTTTGTAAATACAATCTTAATTTCAATTTAAGATTTTACCTTCATAAATAATATCTTATGACTTGTTTACTGGCTTTATGCAACTAAATTTTGTTGCCGGAAATAATCAAGGAACTTTATTGAGCATGTTTTAAAGAACCCTTTCGATCACATAAACAAGTTTGACCTGTAAACACATCCGTAAATTCTGTCATCGCTTTCATTCTCTACATAATTGCAATCGCAATCGCGAATTACTTTTAGTTCCATTGGATCAAAAGTTGTCGGAAATTGTGCGGTTTGTTGAGGGGAAATTCGAACCACTTGAGCAAATACAGAGCACCGAACTGAAAACTGTTTACACAATCGGAACCTTTGACTTAAAAGAAGTGAATGATATTATTACTTGGTTTATTAAAATCCACTCATGTATGAAACTGTCCACATCGTCCTCTTAACCTATTCAAAAATTTAAAAAAAATCAACTTTGAAAATTTAATTAATTCAAATTTCGAATATTTGCATAAAATATAATATATATGTATCTTTAAAAAATACTTTTTGTTAAAACCATTAGTGTAATAAAGTGTAATAGAGAAAATACCTTTGAGATTTAAATTTTATGCTCAGAATTTCACATAAAATTTCCGGATGGAACAAAGGGGCAGTTTAGAAACCATTTTATCCTCTGGTTTTGTGAAAATCAATATCAATTCCAATGATCAGTATTTCCACACGGGACTCGTTTATCCACATTTATATATCGAATGAATAGCATCGCTATCCCACTTGAGATCCGGGATTAAACTAATAAGTTACGCTTTTCCATTTTTTTCTTTTTTCTTTCTCATTCTCTATAGTAAAAGACTCGCTCGGTTGATGATGGAATGCTCCAGATGAAATTTCATCATTGTTCGTATAACATTTTATATACTTCTACTTCACAATTCGTGATATGGTTTTGTGAAAGTCTACTCGTCGTGTGTCTATTACGGTTGAAGCTATTTTCAACGGTTTTTCAAGCACCTGTGTAAAAAGAAAAATTTCAACATTTTACAATAGAAACTCGGTTATCGGGTCGTGGATTTCAGCCGTGTTGAACTACTCGTATCTTCCAATAAATATTTTTTTTTTTTTGAAAATGTGCGAAGTTGTTTTAGTTTGTTTTTCAGATAATAATAAATAATAAAATGGGTTTAACTCATGAAATAAATTATTACTTGCGAATGGAAATTTTTTTTTTCTTAAGTTTTTAATACTGTTGATTACATCATAAATTTTATTGGATAATCCGTAGACAGGAATTCATACGTTCGTAATTTATTTTCTATCAAATTCTCCGCATGTTTTGTTTCTCTTCGCTTTAGTCTCCGAGTCGGTTTTAATGATTGCTACAGCTGAGGCATTTCATAATTAACTTTGGTAAAATGGCGCCGCACTTTTTTATCAAAGCATCGTAAAATTAAGTTAGAAAAAAATTGTATTTTACAAATTACTCGATGAATTTATAATATACATTTTTTTTTTTAGATAGTAAATAAAACCATAAATTTTTAATTTCAATAATAAAAAAAATCAAGTTAAATTTCATTAATAATTTTTGGTTAGATGTAGTGTGGTTTAAAATTTATAAAGACGCAGTACTCACGTTTCTTGGTTTTCTTTTACGAGTTTCGTAGATAAAAATCAAGTTTTAACACACCTCATGGCTCCTCTTGTGGGATTGGAAAAAGATTGCAGATTGGCACACACGAGTTTTGAAGAGATTTGCTGGCGCCATGTGGTAGAAACTCATAACATTCGAATATAAAATATTACAAAGGATTAAGATATAAGCAAATCCAGGGTTTATAAGGCCAAATGGATTTTAAAATAAAATCATCAAAATATTAAAATTTTTTTTTTACATTTTAAAAATTATTTATAACTACAAATTGGCTTTTATCAAAGAAAAATTTGAATTCATTTACATTAAATATTTATCGAATTGTCTATTTTCTCGAATTCCTCACATCACCTTTAGTAATGAAAAATTCCAATGTGTTGGTTGCATCTATGATATGATGATGACAACGCTTAAAGGGGTTGTGTATTGACACTTTAACACGTATCACACAAGGTATTAGAAGCCTGACTTCTTCTTTGCATTGGTTGCCTTTTTTTCCAAAATCTTTTTTCCTACAAACTCTTTTTTATTTGCTGCCAGACTGCACAATTTTCCTTTTTTTTCCTTTTTCGGAGTTTAATCCAATTTCCTTTAACTGAGATGGCGAGTTGTGGAGAAGCAATGACTGATGCTGGCGCAATATCGTCGTACTTCAACTTGAACTTTGCAATTGGATCGTTTTTTTTTCTCATTGTGTAAAGAAAAAGAAAGAGATGTTATAAAATAGTAATTTCACACGATGGTAATGCTAAAGATAAAAATAATAATTTTTTTTTTTTTGGTTGTGTTGAAAGCGTTTAAAATGCGAAATTATGTAATTTACTAGTTAATGACAGCAATTATTATCGCGTTGATTTTTGGTCGGTTTTAAAAATTCTCGCGATTCATATGTTTGAGAAAATTAATTTCCTTATCTAAATTAGACATAAAAAAAAATCTTTAATTTTAATAAAATTTCAATTAAAAAAATGTTATATAAATTTATAAAGCAAATTATTATTATTTCCATTTAAGTTTTTACATGTTTTTATAAAATCATTCAACTTTAATGTCACTCAATTCCATTATAAAATATAAAAAAACAATTCAATTGTCAAACGTCTCCAGGTCAAGAAAATAGGAGATTTCAATTCTGAAGTATAACATTAATATCATTGATTTATACTCGAAAAATCCTGCGAAATTTTTCTTCGTAATACAATTGCAGGAAGACACTCGTAAATCTTTTCCTTTCAAAGACAACAAAACAATTGCAGCATACTTAAAGTAATTTTTCAGCAAATTGCATTTGTGTGAATGCAAGGATGATCTTGAGGGGGGAAAAAAAAAGAAATTGTAACAAACCGAAAACAAAGTAATTGTTTCTGGAATTTTTCGTCTTTATAATTGTAACAAGGTAATTACCCGCGACGAGTGAGTGCAAAGTTGATGACCTCGGGTTCGAAAACGACTTAAAGTGCATCGCAACGTGCAAGAATGTCACTGCAAACTGCAAAAAAATGTCCAAAATTCCAATCTTCAAATATTCTAAGCCATAAATTGCAAAAAGGAAATAACAGAATAATAAAACAGCAACTCACGTTAAATTTTTTAAAATTAATTTAATGTACGATAAATTTTATTTCTTCAATTTACTTAAAAATAAAAATGAATTAATAAAATTAAAATGTTTATTTAAACTTTTAAGTAAACAAAATTTTGTTAGTGATAATGTGTAATGAAGTTTTTTTTTGTGTTTGTTTTAATCATTTTAAAATTTAAGTTGACGCAATTGCCGAGTCTGTCATCAAGTGAGAACGTAATTATGCAATTAAGAAATGCAGCTTTTATTCTTTCTTTAATTACAAATGACACAATTAATCTTAAACACGCAAATTCATCTGCATGCACCAAATGAATGTCTTCAGTCTCACTTATCAACGGTTAAAGTATCCAACTGTCTCCTGTTTTAACTTTTCATTATGTTTAGCGTTTACTTATGATGTTGACTTTTGCTTTAAAATTAAATATTTTACGTTCCGTTCGTTTTATTAAACTGTTTTAGCAATTATCAATCCCAACTGTGTAATTTCTAATCCGGTAGCTGAGCTTTAAAGATTAATATAATGCAAAACGTAATGCAATTAATGTGAATTCTTATTTTTTAACATTTTGAATAATTCTCTTAATTACACTTTCAATTTTTAATTTAGAATAAAAAATATAGAAAATAACTTATTTAATTACATAAATTGGATTGCAAATTGTTAATTGAATGCCATATAAAATTTATTTCTAATTATATTTTGAAATTAAATTGGCAGCAAATTTTTATAAATCGAAAGCAAAAACAATAATCAAAAGACGAGAGTTGAAAGTCATTTCAACTCATTCCTAAAAGTAACATTAGCAATTCATTAGATAAAATAAAAGATCTTAAAGGTTAAAAAAAAGCTTTTTAACTTCACTGAATATTGATCTTTACTCAAAACCTTATCTGGTAATGGAAATGGTTCTGTTTTTACAGATATTTTGTGATGGACGGATCAAACAAATACTGAAAAAATATTTGAGTTTTTAAAGAAGAAAAAAAATCTATATTTCTTTTGTTTATTCTTCCGAAAGAAATGTGCATTAAATGAAATGTAAACCATATTTCAAATCTAAAGTTTCTTTCCTTTTTGTCATTTTGTATTTAATTTCAAGTGGCCTTCCTATTTTTGGTCTCCACAGCGACACATTTTCTTAGCAACTCAGAAAAGCCGCTTAAACGATAGAAAAACAAAATTAAGGATTAATCTTCTGGGGCTAAGGCATCGAGTCAAGATCAAAGTCAACTTTGTATTAAATTTGTCAGTTTTGAAGTTCATTCAATAGTTGAACTTTAAAAAATGTACAAATAAAAAACAAATTAAAAATAAGAGCAAAGTTTAAAAACTGTAAAATTAATTTCATAAAAATTTCAAGACACGTACAAGTTTAATCCATTATCAGAAAAGAAAACATTGTCAAAAAAAGTGAGCAGACACGAAAATAGCAGCTGGAGAAAAACAACGAGTTCCAGCACACAAACTAAGAAAACAAAGAAGGTCAAATGACGTACCTTCAATGTCACAAAGCGTTAACTATCGACAAAGCAGCTACTGACTGACGTCAAAAAAAACAATCAAATTCGATTCAAACTCCAAGCCATAATTTTAGATAGAATAGCAATAATAAAAAACCCACAGGACGTCTCCATAGTGATATACTTTTGATCAAAGTTAATCTGTAATCAACTTATTTTGATTAAATCTGATGATCGCATAATTAATTTGTTGCGGTGCGACACAAATCAAAAACATATCAAACTTCATAATAAAAATACCACAGTAACTTTTGTAACATAATTAATAACTTTGAACTAAATTCCCAGAAACTGAGGTAACGTCGACAAACGTCCGAGAACACGCGGTCAACTGTCATCGAATTCACATCAGTCGTTTCTATGGCAATTATCAACAACACCATTTATTACAGCGAATAAAATATTATTCTAATACAGTATAGCGATAATGCAAACTCAATTGTGATAACGAAATTGAAATATTATTCGATTAGTAAGAAAACCGTGAATTCATTTTGGGTATTCGTAAACTTGGTGTAATTAATTCATTGGAATTTGTCATTATCGGTCATGTATAGTAAACCGCAGCACGAGTTGGTGGCGTGTTTGTGAGATTATTATTATTGTTGTAGGTCGTGTTAGTAATTGTTAGAAATTATTTACGAGTAAAAAAAAATAATTAAATATACGGTTATTTAAATAGAAATGGCAAACATTAATTTGTTTTGATTGAGAAACCGCTACTAAAGCCATATAGGAAACTTTAGTTATTTGAGACGAATCACTATAATTGATCGGTGCAGAAAGTCAATTTGCAAACGAATTGAATCATTGAAACGATTTGAAACAAAATTTATCTCTTGTAGAAAATATCACGCAAGATTCTAGATAACCATTTGCTAGTTGTAAAAGTTGTTAAAAACGGAAGATAAAACTGATATCGAGACGAGATAAAACGAGAAATTGGCTGTAAAAAATTAAAATTTATTTCTAAACGATGCAAAATATTGATGAAGATTTTAAATAATTTTAAATAAATTTTAAAAAAAATTTTAATAGAAAAATAAAAATGTAAAAATATTGTTTTGTAAAATGATGTTTATTTATTTGCTGATTTAAATTCAATTGGCAACACATTGCGACCCTCCATTGGCGAGTGAACTTCCCCGAATCCCAGTGTAAGATTGCGGCGCGATCGGCGAGTGCCACAGAAAATTTTTCCACAACTCGTCTTGGACTACGCCCAAATAAGATCCTCAATTTTAGCTCGACTTAAAAAATTTAAAAGGTAAGATAAAATTATAATATTTTAATCATGCAATTAGTAATTTTAATAGCTTTTTAAATGGGTATTTGCTATCAAATTTTCTTGTCGTTTCTCGCTATTCGTTGCTTTTATATCAGTTAAAATAACTTTTTTACAAGAAAAAATTTAAAAAAAATTTAATTATTTAATTTTCTTATTTTTAAAAGTTTTTAAAAGTAAAAATAATATTATAAAATAATTTGGCTATTGAATTATCATATATTTTAATATTTGATGGATTTTCAATAACCGAATTGAATTTCGGGGTGTTTTTAACGGTGGCTTCACTGCAATGCTCGTACCATTTTAGTGAAAAATTAATCAATTATAATAAATTTATAATAAAATTTACAAATCAAATTTTACAAAAGAATTTTTTTAAAATTATTATAAATATATTATCATAAATTTTAATATTTTTAAAGATTAAGAAAAGCAATTTGTTTAATAATGATATTAAACATGCAATTTAATTGCATTGCTTACGTAATTGCAATGCTCGGTTCGCGGTTCGCAACATCTTTTCTTATACAACCTTCATTATCATCATGTTGCGGCGTCTACATGGCGACAATGTAAACTTGACATTAAAAGCAGAAAAATTCTTGATCCAAATGACAATGTGTGAACATCGGAGAGATTAAATTGGAAATTTACGCTAACGATACTCATCAAACCCCGATTTATTCTCTTCGAATTGTCACCATACCTTAATACCAACCGTCGTAAATTTTCTAACTGAAAATCCAAATGATCGTCGTAACTATAAACTCATAAAGACAGTCTCTTTGTAATTATTGCATGTATAAACCATCGTTTACGCTCTTTATTCGCTTTTTACGGACAACTGAAATTGATAAAAATTGACGTTTGTTTCGAAAATAACAGAAAACGTTCTTTTCTAACACAATGCATTTCAAGTTAATCCAATTTGAAAACATTTCTCGGAACGATATTAAGAATTGCATTGCAGCATTGCCTTGAATGTAAAAGAGTAAAAGGTCATGACAAAACACAACGAAAGTTTTCTCTGAGTCAACTGAAAATTTCACCAAAAAATCTTTTTAAAATAAAATAAAATTTTTAACGGTAAAATAAAAAACTTTATCCGAGAGTAATGATACTTTAACGATTCCATTTATTTTTTTTAAACCTTAATAGACCACTAAGAGCTACTTTTTCAGTTACCGCCCAAAAACTAACAAAAAAAATTCTTAAATTTAAAATGAACTATCACTCACTGTCTTACCTTTGCCATTCCATTGTTTAATTTTTACAAGCACAGATTACATCTTTCAAATACTTAAAAATTGCATCGATTTATAGTATAACTTTAACTTTAACTGGCATACTTTATATATACATTACATAACCATTAATTTGTAAGTGAAATCTGCACTTAGTGCACTGCAATCTCTTTTCTTCAATGGATCCGCCATCTCCATCAACACATAAATTACTTTACGACTTGATAAAACTTAACAACAATAGTGTTTTATCGGTGTATTTATTTAAGGAATGGCACATTCAATTTAATATCGCTAAGACACTGACAAAACGAGTAAAACCCGAGCTAGAAAATGTCAACACGAACGTGGCTTAACCGAAACTGACAATCGCGAATTAGCAATACCCAAAGGATGCTCGAGTCAGGTAGATAATAACACTTCAATGGATGATGAATTGCAAGAATTAGTAACCAGTGGCGCTAAAGTGAATGGAAGAAGCTCGATAAGGTTGGCAATTAATATGTGGTTGAGCTCTGAGCTTTAAAAGAAAACTTTTTTTAACGTCTTTAAGACTCGCAGTCACACGCGCTTTTTAGTGTTGGTGGAAAAACAAGGTTAAAGTAAAACAACTTGAATTTTTATTTATTGGGTGGAAATAAAAAAAGAATGAGGTGGAATTAAATTTAAGTGAGTTTCAACATTTTCCAATTTTAACTTGTGAGCCTCAAATGAGGTAAAATTTGAGTTTGGAAAAAAATGCAATTTTGTAACTCGAATTTTATTTTGGAAAAATGTTTGATATTAAAATTAAAATTATTATTAAAATTTTTTGTTGCCAATAAAACACCAATAATCAATTGACGTTAATTTAAAAAAATAAAAAATATCGAAAATCGATTGAAAATATTAGTCGAAAGTTTTGATCAATATTTTTAATATTAACCATCAAAATGTCTTTCTTTCAGTTGCCAAAAAAAAACAGAAAATATTAGAAAAATAAAAATCTCGTTTGATGTAGCAAATCCCAATAGCAATAGCAACCTCTGTAACACAAAGTGCAGGAAATTTGCTTGAATAAACAGGATTAAGACGGCGTCAGTTTCATCCACCTGATTAATTTGTCTCTCTTATTCGGCTTAAGTGCACTTTGCATATAAAATTGATGATTAGATATTGTATTCGCTTTGTGCAAATATAAGTCGTTAACTAAAATAGTTGAAGTAATATCTCGCATATAAATGGCTGTCAATGAGGGATATAAGAACTAAAAAAGTGAGGTCAGATGTTTTTTTATGGGTATGAGCATATGAGAATGAAGTCAAAACTCTGAAAAATTCAAATTTAAATTTTATAATATTTTCTAATATGATAAAATGTCGATTTCTTTTTCATCAAATATCCAAACCCGAAAATTTCTACATTCCATCCTATTTCAAAACAAAATTCTATGTAACATCAGTTGCAATTAGAACTTACATTAATTATAATACAAACACATTACTTAGCTGTAGATGGCTTAAACACTATAAAAGTGAAATGAAATAATTTATTTCGGATGAACAAATTCTATCTCACAAATTGTGACATTATAAGGTTATCAAACCATTTAATATAAATGGAGAAAAAGGATTTAAAGGCTTAATCTTTAAAGCTAAAGCAACTAATGGTATTAATAATTTTTTTAAAAGAAAAAAATTATTCTTTTTTTATTTCTTCGAAACATCGAGAAATTTAAAATTAACCTTATCTTTTAACGTAGATCAGTTTAGGCATTTTAAACCTGTGGGCAAGAAAAATACTAATTAAAAGCTTGAAATGACGTTTTAAAACCGAAGCATTAATTAATCTGAATATACGAACTGATTTAATTATTTAAAAAAATATTTAAAGTTAAAAATTTAATAAAAGTTTTTAATTAGTTTAAGTCAAAATTTTCTTACAACAAATTCTACGAGTAAAATTGCATTTATTTTTCATAGAAAACAAAATGAAGTGAAATGAAATTATTAAATACGAGAGATTGTTCATAAAAGTATTTATTTGTTTGGAGATGACATTTCAAGAGATTTGTTAGCACTTTTGTACCTTGTGTTTATTATCATTTATGAATTGCACACGCTCTTCATTTACATCAAAAGCACAACTCAAAGTATTAATTATCATTTTTAGAGCAAAGATAGTTATAATTTGATTTACATATAAAACTCACTTCAAAGGAATATTCTTTTAAAGCTAATTAATTCATTCTGGTTCTTTAATATTGAGTTTCTTGCGAAATTTTTTTCGTGTGCAAAGATGTGCGTGAGACATGTAAAATTGAATAATAAATGTAGAAAATTAGAGAAAAAAATTATTAATATTTTATTAAAAATTTACATTACCTTAGAGATGTACACAAAACAAACTTTTACATAAATTAATTTTTTTTAATTATTTTATCGCCATATGACGATTCTTACAAATTTTCAAACTAACGATACAAAAAATAAGCCAGATATAACGATCCGATTTTTCCATTTACTGTGCTATAATTAAAGATTGAATCTAATGCCAATTAATAACCGTAGCAACCAGAGTGTAGGATTTATCAACCCGAACTTCATTTACTTACTCTTCCATTACAAAAGCGAAAAAATAAAACTAAACTAATTTATTATCTTTTATTCCCTGCAGTAAAACTTCCTCCTACACTTTATGCGAAACAAATAATCATTAAAAAATCATTAAAATACAAATTAACAACAGTCAAAGTAGATGCTAATTTGTCATTTTTATCTAACTTATAATTGCCTTAAGCGGATCAACGAAGAAAAGTGCAAATGCAAACTTTACTTATTTTGCCGTCTTCGCAGTCTTGGTAATTTATAGTCGCCATTTGTTTTCTATATTTAACAATTTATTATCAAACTGTAAGATTCTTGTAAACTGCAGACATAATTAATAAACTTAATATAACGCACTTAGACTATAATGCGCTCATTGACTAATTGCTGATACTTAACTCAATTATTATTTTACGGTCGTCTCGAAGATGCACAAAATGAAATATGAAAAATAAAGAAAAATAATGTACTTCAAGATGATCTCCGTCACCCGAAAAGTTTATGATAGCAATAAATAAAAAGAAATCAAATGATTTATGAGTTTGATAAAAGTAATAATTCATTCAATTTTCTGTTCGAATCTAATGAACATTTCTGCTATTTATTTATATTAAAAAATGTAAAGGGAGAAAGCGCAATGGGATTCGATTAACGGTTAACTGAACTGTTCTATTTGGATTTTAGTTACTATTTTGTTCTCTTGACCTATTCATTTCACCCTTAAGCCATTTCATTTAACTTGTGATGATTTAACACTTTACCTCTTATTGTTTCCAACGGTTTGGGAAGTGCTCTTGTTTCGAAACAGCTGGGATTTCTTCTCGAGTATTTTGAAATATTTATACACGCAAAATTAATATGAATTGTTAATTTAGTGTTATAATTAAAACTTGATTATTTTTTTAAACAAATCCATTAATTATTCTTATTTTTGAATTTGTGTTACTTTTTAATCGTTGACTCATTTATCAATTTGTTTTTATTATTCATGTATAAATTATTAGTTATAATTAATAACCAGAACTTGTGACATCAACGGAAACTTAATTAATTCTACTGACAAATGATTTTTTTTACCTTTAATTTCGAAAAAGAAATCAATAGAAAATTATAATAATTATGACTTGATTAAATTATTAGTTGATTCAAAAGCTATTTGCACTTTCAACTTTAAGGTTAACTTAATTAATTCAGTCTGCAAAAAAATAGTCGAATTAAAGAATCTCAATGTAAACAAACATATTTATTTATACTGATTTGCATTTACCAGCTTTAATTATTTGAATGATAATGTGAAACTATTTTTTTAATGCGCTTTCTTTCATCGAAGATATGATTTAGTTTACTAGGTAATTTGTAAACTGACACTGAAAAACAATTCATCATATTTTTATTTTTATTTGTTTTTTATCTTTAATAGTCGAGCTCAATTTCAGATGATGAATTATGTATGTCTTGGTTTTGTGTGGGTTAAGAAAGTGGAATAAATAAAAATAAGCGCATGCAACTTATGATGAATGAATCTTGTTAAATTTTGTATCTGTTTACTCGAATGTTTAAGAATTCACATTCCGTTTTTCTTTTTTTAATATTTGTAATTTATGACTGCAATATTACTTCTTTCTAGTTATTACGAGCGTTAATTAATCCGCTCACGGATTATTTATAATTTCTAATTCAAGTTAAAATGAAATATTTGCAAAATAACAATATTTGCATCCTGTTTTAATGAGAAATTTGATTTTCTTACCGTATTTTGCACGAAAGATTAAAGTCGAAGAAAAGTTATTTTTGTATTTCAATATCCTGCGTAACTAACAAGTTGCTATTTTCGAGTACAAAACGGCAAAAACAACCGAAAAACTGAAACACTTGAAACAAAACAATTTTTTTTTCAAAAACAAAAAAAAAAAAAAACTTTAATTAGAAAAGCGTCTAAGGCCACATGCTACTTAATGACTGTTTCCAACCACAATTAACTTTATAAAAGTAGAAAAACAAAAAAATAAAAATAAAATAAGCCCGCGAACGAGTCCAATAACCTCTTTTTCCGCCTTAACAACATAAAAATTGATCTAATCCAAGTTAAATGGTCCTTATAATCTATTGTATCTAAAAATTGGAAGTTTTACAAAAAAACCCAAAAACTCACAATATTAATTCAGCCAATAACAAAAGACTAACACAATCCACAAATTGACTAATTACTATTAATCACCACCTTCTAATTTTCATCATTAAATTTAAAGTGACAAATTGACTAATTCGACAAAACAACCCTTCAATCACATGTAGAATTTTTTATTCAATACTGTGCATATTCAAATTTAAAAGAAAACCAAATAAAAAAACCAATCGTGGGAAACGGAGCAAATACCCACATAAGAAAAATAGAAATTTCTCCATTTTATTTTGTGCCTGCAATGCCACTGTCAATAAATGAAATTTATATTGTTTGGACAAATAAGGGAGTGTTGCGGTGTGATTGCAACAAGCTATAAAAGTGGAGTGCGGAAATTTGCCGGCCCATGTAATCAGACTTTGTTACGGTACTGAACAAGTTTATTGAAAATATACAACCAAATATAAAATTGGGATATAAAAAAATTGTTTTCGATGCCAGCAAAAGTGGCACTTTTGATAATGTTAATTCAATGTGATCGCGTGCATGTTTCGAGGTGTAGTGAATGTCGAGGTGTAGTGAATGTCGAGATGAATGCACTCGTGTTTACTAGCAGAGTTAAATCTAATTTTGTCGATACCTCAGTATCGTTCTTGATTTGATTTTAATTGATCGCCCACAATCCATTAATAGTTCAATGCATTTAATGACGAACTACAACCGATTTAGAGATTTGGAGAATGTCATTAGCTCATTACTCATAGTGCAAAGTGATAAAAAGCTGGAAATTTAATTTAGGCTTTTATCTGTCCTATGGTCACACGCAATTTCATTTTAGATAAATAGTTTCGATTTCTCGATTCAATCTCGATTCGAATATCGATAGTTGCGCCATCTGCTTTTGTATTTTCCCGGTTTGGAAATCCGCCATTCATTTACGTTGGGACCATTAACCCGATTTAAACCCTATTTCGTATTCATTCTAAAACAGAATTCACTTTAAAAAGTAAAGTAAGATACACCGACAGCAGTTACGACAAAAACTAAATTTATAAATTCAACTTTTTTCCTTTACAGGGTTTTAAAGCATATCGACGCGAATCGGTTCCAATATGGACATTGATCTATCAGACTGGAAGTTCAAACAACCACAAAACAAAGGTCTGTATCTTTTAACACTTAAACACTTAAAAAAACGGAACAAGTATACTTTACATGAGCAGCATGTTAATTAAACACAATGGCCACTACATGACCACCTAACATAACCTTACTTAACCTAATGAATCACATACATCTTGCTGTCAGGATAACTTTTTTCCCTTAGCCGAGCGCCAATAACGGATTTCAGATTTGGAATCAGCACCATCGACTTAAGGTAAGTGATCAATTTCAGCCCCAAACTCAAATGCTTATATAAAGTATACTTATAAAAGCTTCAAACCAACGCATTAATTCATTGTCGTAACCATTTTTCATTTTAACATTGTAAAAAAAGTAATCCAAATAAATCTCATTTCGTCGTTTCTTTTCCCACCTAATAAGAAAACAAAAAAAAATCATGTCGTAATACTAATCTTATTATTCCACGTCTTTTCATCAGCTTATCTTTATCATTACTTTTCGGCTTGTTCTTTTTTCTTTTAATTTAATAGCGCGAGCACGTTTTTTATTCTTTTTCTTTTAAAACCAAGAAACCTAAAACTTGGCTCATTTCGTCGACGCCACTTAAGACAAAGTCATTTGGTTTCGCTCGCAATTTTCCAGCATCGAGTTTAACAAAAGGAAACATATGTCACAGAACTAAGTTATTTCAAATGCATTAGTAAAATATGGCGACTCTCGAGCCCATTGCCAACATTACGAATCTTTTGCGGTGATGTTTAAGTTAGAGCAATCATGTACAGAAGACTCTTTGCCAAGCAAAAATGCTCGATCTGACTTTGCTCTTCAACCCCTGGGGCTCATGTGCAAAAGACAGCAACATCTCAAGAGATATATGAGCACACACACACACACTCACTCTACTGTACATACTTTATTACTTAGGAAATTGATTAGGCCTCGAGCTCTATTCAGTTTCCTTATTCGAGATTCCAATTTACTGACGTGAAAATTAATTTACAATTCGAGATTTTTTTTTTCTTTTTAATTTTACGTTGTTGGCATAATAATGTGCGAGGATGTTGAAAATGCGGAGGTTACAAACCACAATTTTTATTCGAATAAAAGGAATTGTGATAAACTTGGCAAGAATTCAACAGTGGTTTTTCGTGAGGTTGTCGCACTTTCAACGATTCTATTTGTTGTTTTTTTTTTTTTGTGTTAAAGGAAAGGTCAATATTTGTTGATCGGTTGAATTGAATTTATTGGATTTTTATGGGTTGGTTTTATAACGAATTAATTGGATAAATTGTGTACGATTGCAATTTTGTTTTAACGGTCGTTTAGTTGTGTAAAGCATTAAATTGATCTTAAACGAGTAATTGCAATATCAACAAAAGGCTTCTACGTGTAATTACAAGTTTAAAGTTAAAAATCGCGTAATTAAATGCGCAGCCGTTGTGCAAATAATGACTTTAAGTACATTTAGTTTAATGTTGCGTGAGAAAAAGATTTTTTTTTTTTATTTTTTGAAAAAATTAAACTCGTTTTGTTTGATGCGCGAATTCGAGTTATTGAATGAAATGAAGGTTTTTTCGACTTAAAGGATGCTTGTTTCTATGGTAACGGGTTGGCGAAAAGACTATTGGGCTAAACTCTGAACCACTCGAGCAAAATTGCAGTTTTACACCAAAATCTGATTTACTTTTTATCTAGAAAAAAGTTTATTGCAACTTACTGAAATTCGGATAATGGGTTTTTGGCTTTCAGTATTGAATGTATAATGAATTTATGAGGGAACTAAAAATAAGTTGAAGTCGATTCTAAGATAAAATGTTTATTAATGTGGCGCGAACACCAATAAACAAAAGCTAAACGATAAATAATTAGTGAAATGCTTCACCTCGAATGCATCGTAAATATTACATCAGGCAAAAAAAAACTAATGAGAATTAAAAGTTAACGGATTAAGTTGGAAAAATCAATAGTCGCATTCCGGCATTTCAAATCGCCTTAATTTTACCAAAAGCTAAACCTCAAAGCTCAAAGTTTTTAATAAAGCCTATTTAAATATCGGGACCAGTTCAATATAAAATTAGCCACGAATAACTTAAAAGTTAATAAAGTATATAAATAAATTCTTTTACATTATTAAGTGACTCGTCTCACGAAACGTCTATTTATCACGCGAAATTGTCGTTATAACTCGTCATTTTTTCTACAACTTAAAACGAATTTCGCGGAAAATTTTCTCTGTCAAAACGAATGTAAATTATTTTTGCTACGTCTTAACTCGATAAATTACATACGAAAAAGAAGCCAAGTCATTGACATTTCGAAGCGAAAATGGGAATCAATTCAACACACTGACGAAGACAAATAACAGCGATTCGCTTCACTGTTAAATCCCTTTCGGAGAATTTTTCATACCAAACCGAGCAGAGACAAACAGCAACAATTTAGTCCAGCCACATTGTATATGAGCTAAGCACGATTTGAACTCGGTCTATAACTTGTGTTCAAAACAGAAATCTCCAAGCAATAAACAACACCAGATGACAGAATTGTTAAGCCTACCGGAGCTTAGTTTTGTCAATAATGGCTCTCACACCATTAGCTACTCGAGGAAATGGGCTAAAGCCGTATAACGAGTCCCTCGGTACTGCCTATTATATATTAGAGAGATTGAACAACTGATTTCATTTAATTAATATTTATTTTAAATATTTTTCATTTTTAAATTTAATTAATTTTTTAAGACATTTTTACAGCGAATTTTCTCAAGTTTATGGCTTCACATGAAAAATGCCAGGACGAGCCAAGCTTATGATTCTATTCTTAGCGCAAAGTGCAGTTGGCCGTAAGATAAAAAAGAAAATTCTTGCGGAAAAGTGACAGTCAATCGAAAGTTCAGTCGTGGCCTTACTTCCTTGATGACCAATTGTTGGCGGGAAGAAAAATACTCGAGTTTTTTTACTTTTTTTTTTATATTCTTTTAGCTATGGAAAAAAAAAAAATATTTTCTTAAGTTAAAACAATATCATCCATTCGATTGAATTATTTTTTTTTTCTTTAACGTGTTTTGAGCTTATAAATGAGTGCCTTAAACAAGCTGTCGCTATTTTTCTTTAGTCTCTGTGAAAGTTATTCTGTCGATGGAAACCATCAACACCATATGTGCAGACTTTCGAGTCCAATTCTATCTCGAATTCAGGCGACATGTTTTGCTCGTTAGGAGTTGCAGATGCGAGTAACTAGTGCTCATGTCAATCACCAAATTCGTCATTTTTTGAATCCCATCAACTAACTTCCGATATTTTGAACATGTCGAACAAGTTTTTCCTAAGATTTCACATATGGCAACATATAGAAAATTTCAAAGCCTCACAAATACAATTTTTAATTTAAATTAAAATTTGATATATTTATTACCAACTTTTTTCATAGGATATTTTTAAACAAAAATCAATCCGATTTTGAATTTAAAATTAAATTCTGATCGATTTTTTGTAAATTTAAAAGTAATACCTATGGAAAGATTCGCTAAATAGTATTAAACCTAATGTGTTTGCACTAGTCTCCGGAGATTAAAGTTTCTCTCTGCAGGCGCACAATTTCCTCGAAGAACACGAGTTGCGAATCGCGTATAAACATCATTCAGACAAAGTCGTCGTAAACTCCCGTACAGTAATTCAAATAAAGTCTTTTCTCAGCGGGAGACGACTCAATTCATTAGTATTGTTACAGTCGTGGGCATCTGGCAGATAGAAATAAGAATATAAAGATACAGGGCGTATAATGAGACGTGACCAAAGCGGCTTTTAATGCTTGTTTACCCAATCAAGTTGCTCAATTGTTGAGATTATGTGGTCGGGTTCGAGACAAATGCGGGCAATCACCGAAAATAGCTATTCTTCAATAGTCGCGACTGAAAATAGTTAACTTCAATAACAGTATAGACCTTATGATCAACTTGGAAGTTTGGGTTACCAATAGAAATTGTCAAATAAGCAACAAAACGAGTCTAACGAAAATTAGTGTTTGAAATTGGATCGCGAAGTTGTTGTTGTTCTAGAAAATTCGAGTTTTATTGACTCGTGGTTGGGTTAATGATACGCTTTTAAAGTGTCGTATGGAGTAAATTAAATTTTGAGAGCCACATGTTTTTGATTGGTATATCCCTTACTTTTTCTGAAAATATTATTTACATTTCTTTCCTGTTTTTCGAAATGTTAAGTAACGTTCATCGAGTTTTAAAGTTATTGTCAATATTTTTGTATTTTTTAAAAATTTATTTTCAATGAATAAAATTAATCAATTGGAAGTCATTATTCATTCATTTGTCATGTACTTTTAGTAATTAATTAGTTTTATTTCAAAGTTTGTATTTTAATACGAATCTTTCCTATAATTAATTATTTCTCACCATTTATCTAATGAGATAATTAATTATTATTGTTCGTTTGTTTTCTCGTCATTTCGCTTCGTACATCTATCCTCGTTGCTAAGTGCATTTTCTGCTTTAAATCTCGGTTACAATTTAGTTTAGTGCATAGCATTCTCGAGTGAATAAAACTAGGATAAATATTAATGTAAGTCGACATCATTTACTGGCAAAATGGACGTTGCTTTTTTTTCTTTTTTAAGCACGAACGGCGTGAAAAAAAGGTTTGCCAATTAATATTTAATAGGATGCTAAAAGAATTTTCTTTTTAAAGCTGAAACCAAATCGAAAGAAGGGATTACATAAAGGTTAATTTTTGCAGATTTTAACGCTGTTTTAAGCTACATTTACGCTTTAAAGATTTTTTTTTTCTTTTAATTTTTTGCTGCGCTGAGCTGTTTGCAAAGTCAACATTTATGTCTTTTTTGTGCACCCCTTTTCTTACCCGAGTGGTTTCTGACGAAATTACAATCGCATCTATTCACACAGTCAATGTATATTGCAGTGTGCATTGCACCCAAACTACACCAGAGTTTGAGGAATTGAGCTCTCTGAACGTGAATAAAACATGAATTTGATGACAAGCGGGAGATTTATTTCGGTGTTAGAGAGAGCAAAATGTACATTTCGATTGTTTGCATGCGATTGACGTGGCAAATGAGGTGCGTTTTATGTGTAGCTGATTGATGGATCAAACCTTGATTACCTTGAAATTACATTAGAGCGCGGGAATGACAAAATTACACTATTTTTAGGCTTTAAAGGTTTTGAACTCACATTTTGTAAAATAAATATTGAGGAAATAAAATTGAATATTAAGAAAGAAATTTTTATTTTTATTTTTATATAAATATTTCAAAAGCATTTGATCTACAATTGATTTTCTTTTGAGGATAAATTGTTTTCGAAAATTTTTTCTCGTGATGAATTTATCATAGAAATCAGAAAATTTTTTGTTTGTTCGTCGAGTAAAAGTAATAAAAATGATATCATCATCTTTTCCCAAACTTTATTATTTTTTTAAAATTTTATTTTTAGATATGAAAGCCATGTTTTATTTGGTAAAAGTAAAAACGAGGTTTTGCTCCGTCTAAATGAGTGATTACAAGGAAACATAAAGAGCCCGATATTTTTAATGAATTAATGAATTAAGCAATTTTCAAATCTCAAAGGTACATTTCATTAGAGTGCTTAACACTAAACGAACATACAATTATGAAAGGATTAATAATGATGGTAATAATATCTAAAATTAGTACTCAAAGAAAGTCAATAAGTTATTTAAAGCTGATTTCTATTTTTAATAACAATTTATTAAAATGTCAAAATCTAAAGGCTTTTTTGGAATTTTAATTTATTGGCGAGTCATGTAATGTCTGGAATTTGTATTCACTTGTCAATTTTCTTCCTGAATCTACTGACAGTTTTACATTGTCATCGTGCGACATGTAAAAACAAAATAAAGCAAAAGTAATTAGAATAATTGAATTTTTTTTTAATATTAAAAATGTTTGTATAAATTTTGAATTTAAATATTCGATTATAAAATCAATCAAATATGTTCAATCACCGTTTGATAACTCTGGATTTCTGCTGGATCAATTTGAACTTATCAGTTTTGACATTTATGCAAATAGGTTAAAACGATATTTCTGACAACAAATTGGTTAAGCCAAGTTGAGGGCAAAAATTCATCGAGATGGAATTAATATCGCAAATGGAAATCTGATCAATTTAAGTTAAAGTTAATATAATTTGCAACATCAGATATTTAACAATTGTAACCATTTTATTCGATCAAACCAAAATTAATATCCAACTTTTCGAAACAATTTTCGTGAACTTTAATCCTTTTTATTACAATACAAAATGGTTATTTTTTTTCTGAAATTCGGTGGATAAAAAAGCACTTTAATACTAGTCTAAGTTGTAGCCTTATCGCATTCATACCACACTATTTTCTCTTTCCATTTCCTTTTATGTCAAATGTTTACTATTTGAAAGTTTTTTATTTTCCTACATTTCCTTGTGTTTCCGCACTAAATGCCAAAAGAATTTATCAAATTTTCAATCTCGAATTTATAATTTTTTTTTTTAATATTTAAAAAAAAATTTTACTGATTTATTTTTATTGCAAAGTTGGAGATTTTTATTGCCACAGCTGTGATTATTCAAACTGTGTTTACTTAATTGAAAACTAAAACACGTGAAACCCATTAAATTGTTAACCCGAATGGAAAAAAAACAGGTGAAATTTATTGTAAAATTCGACTTTAAATTATTTAAATAAAATCTTTTCAAATTTTATTTTGACTCTGAATATATTCAACTCTACCCTTTTAAACTTTAAAAATTCCGAATTCCACAAGTCGAATCTTAAACCAGCAATTCGTATAAAAAATATTTTATTCTATTCCAAAACAACTGCATTTGCCATTGAAAAATAAAATACGATTGAAGGTGACAGGAATAAGACATTAAATTAAAACTTAAGCGGTTTGTTTTAGATGGAAACATCGAAATTTATCAACTTTTTTCTCCAGACTGAAACCATAAAAATGGAAAGAAATAATGATTTGAAACTAGACATGACCATTTAGTGGTCAAATTATTACATAAAAAGTAAATAGAACACATGTGTGTGTTATAGTGTATTATTGATTGAAATAAACAAGAAAACAACAAGTGGCGTTGACAAGGCCACAGTTTAGCCACTTGCTTTACACACAATCAAATGACCCGGACGATGCATTTTTTTTTCTAGTCGAAACATTTTTCTTCTGCTCGAACTGGGGTAGGAATGTGTGGGTCGCTGTTTTACTGGTCAGTAAAATGGTCTTTTGGGGAAAGTGTGAAATCTTTAGATAAGATTTTAGCTCACCGCAATGAATGTGTGCCACGCACTGTTGGCTCTTTTTTACTCGCCATTGGAAGGGTTAGATCGCATAAGTTTGAATTTGCCATTAAATCAACAACTAAAATCAATCGATTGGAATTATAAAAGCGCTATTTATATGACAATTTGTAAGTATATTTACGAGCGGTTGGGTAACTGAACTTTCAAAACTAATATTTTTTTCAATAGGAATTTTTTTATTGAAATTCTTGACTGAAATATGTGAATATTAATTAAAAATTTGTTTATCAATTGAATCTTTTTTTTTTGTTGAGTCAGGTGGTTATGGAAGAATGTAATTGATGATCGCTTGTTTTATTAGTGAAAATTGATTTACATTTTAATTAAAGAAACAGGTATTGATCTTCATTGGAGTCATGGGGGATGTTTATTTTTAGCAATTTATTAAGTTAAAAACTTAATCATTTCTCGTATAGTACGAATTGTTTTTTTTTAAATCTTTATAAACGTTGTTCTATGTAGAAAAAAAATTAAAAAATTCATTTCCGAAGAGTTTGAAATGCCATTAATATCATTTCGGATCG
>JAQFZU010000537.1:0-23663 GCA_034696185.1 Henia vesuviana | reverse complement strand
TGCCAAAAACTCGTTGAAACTTTGCCAAAAACTCGTTGAAACTTTGCCAAAAACTCGTTGAAACTTTGCCAAAAACTCGTTGAAACTTTGCCAAAAACTAATTGAAACTTTGCCAAAAACTCGTTGAAATTTTGCCCGAACCATGTTAAAACTTTGCCCGAAACTCTTTGTTAAAAACTCGTCAAAACTTTGCCCAAAACTCGTTAAAACTTTGCCCAAAAACTCGTTAAAACTTTGCCCAAAAACTTGTTAAAACTTTGCCCAAAACTCGTTAAAACTTTGCCAAAAACTCGTTAAAACTTTGCCAAAAAACTCGTCACAACTTTGCCCGAAACTCGTTAAAATTTTGCCCGAAACTAGTTACAACTTTGCCCAAAAGTCGTTAAAACATTCACCAAACTCGTTACAACTTTGCCCAAAACTTGTTACAACTTTGCTCAAAAATATTTTACAATTATTATGAAAATTTAACATTAATGTCAATAAGTAATTAAAACTTTGATTGACCTGTTAAAAAATGCCAATGACTTATCACATTCACAATAAACTTTTGTTAAATTTTTGTCAACCTTTATCAAACTTCTTAATCTTGATTAATGTTTTAAAACAGTTAATTTGCTTAAAATTTGAAGAAATTATTACTTTGCCATCAACAGGTTAAACTTAATCAAAAACTATTTGTATTTCACAGAAAAATGGCTTGTCAACTTTCATCAAATATTATCACGTTTAAAAACAATTTCAAACAACGCCAAAACTTTCAAGACATCAACTGAAAATTCTGAAAATATTTACAAAAATATCATAAAACATTGCCATAATATTTGTTTAACATCAATCAAAGATTTTTACAAAACATTCTTAAATCATCAAAATTTGGTTAAAAGTTTAAAAATATATTGTTAAATCAACAAAAATTTATACCAAATTCAGCAAAAATATATGAAGACAAAGCAAAAAAAATTGCAAAAACTGCGAGACAACTCCGTCCAAAACTATTGAAAAAGTTGTGTAAAACGTTTTAAAAAACCCTAACCACAATTGCATAATACTTTGTTAAGAACCGCATTCAACATTTCTGTTCTTACTTGCAAACGTTTGTGGAAGATCATCAAATTCTGAATATTAATTGAAAGTTTTATAAATTACACTCAAAATAAATTTTGTATTTTTTTGATCGATGTCGAGATTTTTTCAACAGAAAATTCACTAAAACTAAATCAAACAAGCACTAGACTACTTTCGAATTATCTTTTCACTACAAACTTCAACATCATTCCTCAAATCAATTTTATACCTTAAGTTCGTATGAATATCATTCGACAAAGTTAAATTTGGATTTGCAAATTTCTTTATTTTCAATTAGTATCAGCAGTCAACCGTACGTTGATATCAGATTTCGAGTTGTTCAAAATATACATTTAATACTTTGATTTATCGTCTACTGTTAACAACTACAGTAAAACGGGAAGAAATGAACCATTAAAAGTGAACTATACAAATTACCCTTACGTTTTACTAAAAACATACCATGAAACAAGTCAGACAATAACATCAATTGCATATAAGAAATTGTTGAATTTTTGAAAAACTAGATGTCGCCACTGTATAATTATTTCAAAAATAGTTACGTTTTCCGTCCCCTGGATGTCGCCACGGTCTATGAGAAAAATGCATTCATCAGTTAACAAATAAACTAAGTCCACATCGGAATTGTAGTTTAGTAGATTTTGTGCAATTTCATCGTTTAATAAATAAAATAGTATATTAATTAAAAAAAACTATTTCTGTGTTTATTTCCATTATAAACTATTTCACAAAAAAATAATCGATTTTTTCAAATACTTTGTTACAAGTAGTAAATAGATAAGAAATATTTAAGCCAAGATATTTCACGTAGAGAATGAAAAAAATACTTCTTGCTATCGATTGTATAGGCACGAATTAAATCACACTAAAAATATGCGGTCAATGAATCAATTAAAGTAAAAATATTTTTATTACACACCAATAGTTACAAGCATTCAACAATAAAATACGATTTATCTTTTCAGATGGGACATTGTTTTGCTTTGCAATTCTTCTTTTGGTTGTGCCAAAGCTACGCGCAGTTGTTTAGATCTAATCATTTGTCCATTCATCTCGGCATTCGGCAAAGTCATTAAAAACTCAAAATTAAAATTTTTAAAGAATTTTATAATTGATTTTTGTTTGAAATAAATATAGTTGTGAGTCAATGCAGCTGCGAGTTAATTGACAAATATAGGAGTATTTAAGTAAATTTGCGAGAAACATTTGCTAATAATTAACATAACATTAATGCAATTTTCAAATCCCTCATCACGTGAGCTGCAGTACATCATATCTAAATTTTAATTTAATAAAAACCCAAGCGGAATCACGACAGAAATGTTTAAACTACGATAGAACTCAGTTATTGTAACTCGACGTTGGAGCCGATGTCCCCGTTGGAAAGACAGACAAATACTTTGAGATAACAGTGTAAACTATAACTAACACCAATTAAGAATGTTGTGATGTGTTGGCGCAGCCAAGCCACCTACCTTGCAGCCAAGCAGCCAAGCAGCTAGAGCTTATGGCCATGCCCATACGCCATCTGGTGATAGCAAGACGCATGTAGCTTATAGACTTCAGCGAAAGTCGATTGATTTTCACTCATTACAAACATACGAATAAACTAAAAAGTAAGATATTAGTACAAACAGTTAGATAACATTAAATAGAATCGATTAATACCAATAACAAACTCCAGGATGCCCACAATGTGCCAAACTCTGGCGCGGAGCAACCAAGCATTAGCATTAAAAGCGATTAACATTAAAAGCGACCGTTACGTTTGCACACAAAGTTAAAAATATTAATGCATACTTACAACAATAATAATTTATCTTAAATTTAGTTTATAATTCAATAAATAATTGTATGAAATTATTGTAAAAAAATTAATTTTATTCTCATTTATAATATTATTCTGCAACAGAAATTTTCTGAAAAACCATAAAAATCTTCATAAAATATCGAATAAAATTTTTTATAGACTTCAGCGAAAGTCGGGTGATTTCACTCATTACAAACATACGAATAAACTAATAAGAAAGTTATTAGTACAAACAGTTAGACAACATTAAATTGAATCGATTAATACCAATAACACACTCCAGGACGCCCACAATGTGCCAAACTCTGGCGCGGAGCAACCAAGCAAATCCGATTAACATTAAAAGCGTACGTTAAGTTCGCACACAAAGTTAAAAATATTAATACCATACTTAAATCAATAATAATTTATCTTAAATTTAGATTACAATTCAATAAATAATTGTATAAAATTATTGTAAAAAAATTAATTTTATTCTCATTTATAATATTATTCTGCAACAGAAATTTTCTGAAAAACCATAAAAGTCATCACAAAATCTCGAATGAAAGTTTTTTTGGAAAGACGGCACTGCTTACATTATAAAGTAAATACGGCCATACAAATCTGCCTCAGTCCTATTTAAACCCACATCCCACAGCAACTGGGGTCATACATGATGACTTTAGATTTTCTTAAATCAGCTTCGCCACTTACAGATATATAGCCCAACATGAATACGGATGTATAAAACCACTATAAGATATATAAAATAAAGAAGACTTCAATAGATAAGTAGTTTGTCCATTAATATTTTTCAATCAAATTAAATCATAAGAAATTTAAATTCTCAACAATATTTTGTTGCTTTTATTTTCGATTGTCATTTACTTATTATTTTATTAAAATACATTATCTTTCAATCACATTCCCATTATCCACGCTTACCATTTGTGTGATCAAAATCCCTACACTAAGAATAGTTGAAACTGCACTCACTCATCCCACTTTGACCTTGTTCTTTTTTTACCCTGTTTTGCGGCGTAGCTGTTGATAAAGAATCTGCATTCTATATGGATTATGCCATTATTAACTATTAGGAGCGAGTACATGTGGCCGAATGAGGAAATACCTTCTAAAAATTAATTACCAAAAGTAGGATAATTACATTTTTATTCTCAAATAACAGTAATTATTTTTATTGTACAAATTTCAAAATCATATCACTATCATTCCCTCTTAACTTTTGTCTTCTTACGTAGTAGTAAATAGCACCGGCTCCGACAAACCCAAAGATAAGAAACATCATAATTCCTAGTGCCCACATACTTCCTATGTTTTACAAAACAAATTCAAATTTATTAATAACAAGACCAAAGCTCATTGTTATTGAGTTGATTTCAAAATGCGAATATCAAATTAATTACCATTTGAGTAGCCTTTTGCACTACCTGCGCTGCTCTTTTCAGCTGACGGAGTGGCATCGGGATCAATCGACTTGTCAGTAACTACCTGATCTAATATGTAATATAACTTGAATTAATAAATTTGCTTTCAGAACAATTAAATTCTACCAAAAACATATTTAGTTCTCGCTCCCTTCAAAGTATAATGATCGCAATTGGTATTTTCGACAAATACCACTTTTTCGTTTATTAAATCTGGGTTCTTCGGTTCCATTATATGGCAAAGTGTCTTCATCGACGACCCTGGGTATATTGTGCACATTTCAAAATCGGCACAACCTGCTGGGTCCAAAAAGCAGTTTTTTGCACATTCGACAACACTGACGTCGTAGTTAATCGAACTGAATTGAGCGGCCGCATTCTTTATAGACAAGTTTGGCAGTACTTGATACATATTCAAGAATTTTTCTAAAATAATACAAAAATATAAAAAAAATCAAGTTGACCAAAATCACTAATATAATAATTGAATAACCAACGTACGGGAATAGTGAAGACATTGTTGATCGTAAATAATGCGAGGCTGTTGCGAGTAATGTTTAGCGTGAAAAATACAAGACTTCCTTTTCCCATCGTTGCAGAAATCGACCGAATGACACTTTCTATCTTCTTTCTTGTAGCATTCGGCAAAACACGTTTCAAGACTCGTGTCACTGATATTTGAATCGGTTTTATCGTCAGTTGCAAGACGAAAGCCATAATAGAGTTGATAGTCAAAACCAAAATTTCCTGAAATTTAAATTAAATTTTAATATATTTAAATTATATATTAACTAATTATCGTTTTACTATGGTATAAGTCGCAGTTTGTGCTATAGTGACTATCTGGCCGATCTTCGATTATACTCGAACTGATTACACACGAACGTGTATCGGGACAGAACTGGAACATATTACACATTGTGTTGTGCTGAAGGTCGCATTGTCGAGCGCAACTATCAACTGTGTTCAATCCAGAGATTTCCGTATCTACCGATTTTATTTCAATTTTCGAGTGATATCTTGGTTTAAATTTTGCCAATGAAGAGCCTAGTTATTAATAAATAAAGAAATTTAAATTAAATATTCTAATTCGGAACAATAATTTACCTTTTCCATCAATTTTTGCTTGTGATAAAACATTTCTTGTTATTGAATAGCCAACAAAAGCAATTTCCTAAGATTAAGTAATAAAATTAATGTAATTTTAATAGCCTTTAATAATCAAGTTAATTACACTCCCAAACATAGACTGCGTCATGACTGTAAATGACTGATTATTGACTGCATACGAAATGCGATTGTATATCATATAATTAGCCGTAAAAGGAGGATCCGTATTTGTGAAATTGCCATTTATTCCTGTGAAGTAAATATATCACTTTTTAGTATTTAATTCAAATGTACTGCACTAATTTCAATTATTTACTTGCGTTTCTTGGATCTTCCACCAAAGTAAAAGTGACAATAGCAGCTTCGTTTAAGATGTTATCAACCTAAAATTTATATTAAATTAAAATAATTGATTTAAACTGTTGCAACTAAATTTTTGTAGTTTTAAATGCACAGTTTGTGTGTCTTTTATACTTTTTTTTTATAAAAATGTTTCAAAAGATAGCATAATGACTACGTCTTTAAAAATAAAACTAAAAGCAGTTGAGTCACTTAATAATTATAACTGAATTAAATACTAAAAATAATATGATTACCCTAAATTTATGCATTCTCATCTCTGGTATGTTTATTCTTTGCCTAATTGCAATATTGAATTTGCGGATAAAGTCAGGAATGCTTTTAATTGCAAAGTAAGGTCCTAAAATGATATTTCAAAACATTATTAGTACTCTAAGAAAATCTTAGCATTTTAGATTGGTTTAATCTTCAAATTTTCTCCATGATGATTCTCTTTACCTTTGAGACTAATTTGGATTCGCATTTGGTATCTGCCATAGCAACTGGTAACATCAAAATTATTCCAATCGGGTAATCCAGGAATGAAATTAAAATAATATTGTCTAATTGTTGATGATTCCTACATAAAAGCTCTTTTAGATGAAAATATATTGTTTTTACTCCGTATATATTTATACGTCTTGACTCAATCCATTCCAATTTGTCTCCATTTGAACAGGAATATAATTTTTTTTCACTTCACCATCAATAGTTTGATTCCACTAAATAAAGTAAAATAAAATTTTTAATTAAAAATTAAAATTTCTTATAATAATTTACATATTTTAAATATATATTTAAGTGTAGAATTGAGTCTTGTGTTCCTGACCACACTTCACAACTTCCTTGCCAGCAAGTTCTCTGCAATTCTCGTTATTTTTTAAAGAAATAATTAAGATAAATTATATTTACTCACGTCTCCAATGTATTTGAAATTTTTTAAATCTTGACTCTCGAATAAAACCATATTTTTAGTTGCGCCTTCATCAGATGCAGTTAAAGGTGTAGTTTTGCAGACACCATTTTCGGCAATTTCATAAACAATCTCTATTTAAAAAAAAAACAAATTTGATTTAATATAATATTAATTTATATTTAACTAAATCTTATATTACTGTAATATCGATCTGTTATAATTGAGCCTTTGTTGGTATGGTCAGTGACAATATCTTCCCTTAAGACTTTTGCTGGTCCATTATAATATACCTTAAAAACAAAAATCGAAAAAAAATTAATTAAATATAATATTTATACAATTTAGCTTAAAATTACAATTGATCCGAAATTTGAATCTTCTTTATAACTTTCAACGTCAACTCTGAACGAGTCTGGCAAAATCGGTGGAACTTCACTGTGATCTCTAAACGTTGGACAAAATATTCCTTTAGGAGGCTGTAAATATATTTATTTTATTAAAATCTATAGACATTTGCCAATATTTAATTTTACCATAAATGCTTCGGTTGGTACAGATTTAGTTGCATCCACAAAATAGAAATTTTCAATCAAACTATCTTTTACATGTTTATTAATAAACAAAGGGCGAGATATATAATCATTTGCAAAATTCCAATTTGGATCTAAAAGTATGTAAGTTGTATTTAATTATTATAAAATGATTTGCTGAGAAATTGACAAACCGCTGAAAGAAACAGAAACTGTATTTTTGCCATCACTCGATGGTCCTGACCAGAGATTAGCTGGAATGCCAGCTACAGTTGTTTCATTATGCAAGAATTTCTGCAATTAAATATAATTAACTTTGAAAAATAATTTTAATCAATTATTTACTACCAAATTTTTATTAGTCAATTCTGTTATCACATTTTTAGGATTGTAAAGGAGATTAAAATTGTCAATCTTAATAAAATCACAATTTTTTGTAACTGAAAATAAGTTTTTGTTTATTATTAAAGCATAAGCAAAAATGTCAATCTTACTTCTCTCATTTGTAACTAAAACCTCCTGAGTATTATAATTAAACACCATGTGTTCTATAAATTGTGTTTTCTTAACTATATAAGCTCCTTTATTTTTTTCTTTGCTGAAATGTATACTTCCAACAAAAACTTGTAATTTGTTGTTGCCACTTTCCTTTTCAGTTCCCATAAAAGTAACACTCAAATCATCTGGTAAAGGGGGTAAACCAGGATCCTGACCTAATAAAAATTCAATTATCTAATTATTTTATTCAAAAATTTAAAATTACTTTAAAATTTTTTTAAACATTTTAATTGAATATTTCAGAATATTATTTTTATGTGGAAAAAGAAATTTTTAAAGCAAACTTACCTAATACTGCTGTTAATGACAAGAATAAAAGTAGGAAAAACATCATCTACAAATGGTTAGTATTTCAGTTTAATTTGATTTATTGTTAGAAAATTTAATATTTTAACTTACATTGAATGTTGCTTCAAGTAGACATGTACCAAGAGGGTGTTTTCTACAAGTTTCAAACTATCATATGATTTTTTTTCTAAAATTTCAGATAAGATTGTAAGTTACAATAAAAGCTTTACCTTTGATTGTCTTTGACAATTTGATATAATTTAACAATACAAATGGAAAAGATAATAGATTAAAAAAAAATTTAAAAATTTCTGACCAAATACTTTTATTTTTATAAAATCACATTTATTATTTTATTCTAAGTATGCACAGAATGATTAATAATGGATTAATATTGTAAAGAATTTTCAAGAACATCCTGTAATTCTTACAGTTGTCTAGAAGGACATTTATATTTATCATTTACAAGTGTAATGATTACTTATATAAAATTGAATAATCAGAAAATTATTATATTTAAATACTAATAAATAACTTTCACTAAAGAAGTTTTATTAGTCAAACTAAAAGTTATATCTGTGTGAGACACAATGGTAATAGTTTATCTTGACTGACAGACAAATAATTGAAACTCTTATCTAAAAAGTTGGCATAAAAAGGTCTTCCATTCTTTACATCAACTACATTGTATTGTATTTGATAAAATTGTAAAAATTGACTAATATATATATATCATGTAGAAAATTTTAATGGACATCCAAATATGTATAATGTGGTTTATAAAGTATTAAAGGATTGGTGCGTTTTTAACATATGCAGTTGTGAAACTATTTTATACTGTATAATATAATGAGATTTTACATTTACAGATTTTATACATATTAGTATACATAAATTTACCTTTCTGACACACAAATGGTAACTTTATTATGTTTTTTAATTCAATTTTATTATTCCAACTATTTTCTAAAATTTTTTATTGTTAATGAGAAAAAATGCATTTACAGGCTAAGTCTAACAATATAAAATATATTTTTACGTGTTGCTAATTTTAATTGTTATCACTGTGTTATGTAGCCAATAATGTAATTATTTGTTTAAATTCGTAGCAATTGGCACAACTCAAGTCCATAGTACCTCCTTGCGAGATCCGAGAACCCATGCTGAATCCCAATTAAGGTTCCAAACAATAATATTTATATTGATATATGATATAAACTAATATTAATGTGTTAAATAAGTATTTGAAAATAAAATAAAAATTCACAGATTTTTTCATAATCTCTTTGAAACAAGTTTTATATTACTGTATCACATTACACCGGGTATTTGTGTACTTTGAATTCAACCTTAGACTTTAAAACAAAATTAAAATTTAATCAATCAAAGATTCTACAAGAAACCGATACTTCAAAAAACATTAAGTATCAGTCTTCCACTGGATCGATATCCAAACAATGAGCTCTTACACAAAATTTGCAGACGTAGGCAAAAAAATAATAGCCGTAGGAGGAAATTACAAGTAAATATTAATCCAAAAGTGTCAATACCAAACCATAAAATTAATAATAAATTAGCAGAGAACGTGCTATACCAGACAAACCATTACTTTTCATGAAACCAACTTCAGCTTACGTAACCGAAGGCAACAACATCAAAGTCCAAACCAAAACAAAATTTAAAAATCAATTTAAAACAACTTTTAAATTCCAGATTCCAAAAGGCTGCGAAAATCTGCAACACGAAGTAGAACTAGGAATAGTAATGAGTAAAAAAGCAACAAATATCACCGAAAACGAAGCGATGGATTTCATCGCCGGTTACGTATTGGCATTAGACATGACCGCCAGAGATTTCCAAAACAAAGCGAAAACAGAAGGAAGTTCGTGGTTATTCGCTAAAGGCTTCGATACTTCGTGTCCAATTAGTAAATTCATACCCAAAGACCAAATCCCCGACCCTCACAATGTAAATTTATGGTGTAAAGTGAATGGTGAAATCCGCCAAAATGGATTTACCAAAAATATGATATTCAAAATCCCATTTATATTAAGTTACATTTCAAGTTACTTTACATTAGATCAATGCGATGTTGTATTAACAGGGACACCGGAGGGTTATAATAGTGTTAAACCCGGGGATCAAATCCAGTGTGGATTAAACGATTTAATCGTAATGACATATAAAGTCGAATGAAATTTGTAAATAGTTGAATTATACATAGCTGCCATTTCATCTTAAATTTAAAAAATAAATTTTTATTTTTAAAAAAATTAAATTAAATTTATATAAAATACTTGCTTAATACCCGATATATTTAGCAATTTTAAAGACAATTGATGTAATATTGTTGATCAAACAAAGTATGTTATTATTGTTATTGTGATAAAAATTCTGTTTTGCAAGATCAGTCATGGTGTAATTAATTAAGAAAGAAAAGATTACCAGAGGATCATGTTGGCCTCACTGAGGCGAGTTACCAGGAGGCATCCCCTCGTGGGATGGGACTCCAAATGCTCCAGTCCCACTACTTTCGCTCCCTGACTCACCCAAAGTGAGCTCAGTATAACAGCCCACTGATACAGTAACCCATCCCCTTAATCCCCCAAATCTAGACGTACAAAACCCTAAAAGAAAAAAAACAACCGAGACCCCAAAACCCATGATTGGCAAGAAAAAAGAAAAATAGAAAAACAGAAAAAAAAGAAAAGAAAGCCAAAGACCCTATTGGTTCCACCACGAAGCTTCCAAGAAGTACCACATGAAGGCTAAAGCTTAGAAGTTTTACGCTATTACGACCGTATACGACTGTCACCAAAATAAAATAAAATTGACATAAACGAAATACTCAATCAGTCTTATCAAACGCAGCAAACATGAATCCAGAGTGCCTTGGATTTCCAGTTGTCTTCCGGATAATTCAATTTTGTATCCACCCTCCATGGTCTCTCAGCTGGCTCTACTTTATCGACGTGTCCAAGACATTCAAAACTCCCGCAGTCTCGTCCGATATCTAAGCTCAGCGCTCTCTACCGACGGTGGCAGAAACCATCATTTAAAAAAAAAAAACTTAATATTTACAACACAAAAAAAAAAAATTAACTAATCAAATATCCTATCAAGAGACCAATACTTCAAAAAATATAGAGTATCAGTCTGCTACTAGATCAATTACTAATCAAAAGATAAAAATAAAAACAATGGCCTCTTACACAAGATTTGCAGACGTGGGCAAAAAGATAATAGCCGTAGGAAGAAATTACAAGTAAATATTCACCGAAAAAAAAGCAAATCTCAAACCATAAAATTAAAAATAAATTACAGAGACCACGCAGCCGAACTGGGCAACAAAGTACCAGACAAACCATTACTTTTCATGAAACCAACTTCAGCTTACGTAACCGAAGGCAACAACATCAAAGTACAAAAAACAAAATGTAAAAAAAAAAAATATTTAAAAACCAACTTTTAAATTCCAGACACCAAAAGGCTGCGTAAATCTGCAACACGAAGTAGAACTAGGAATAGTAATGAGTAAAAAAGCAACAAATATCACCGAAAACGAAGCGATGGATTTCATCGCCGGTTACGTATTGGCATTAGACATGACCGCCAGAGATTTCCAAAACAAAGCGAAAACAGAAGGAAATCCGTGGCTATTCGCTAAAGGTTTCGATACTTCGTGTCCAATTAGTAAATTCATACCCAAAGACCAAATCCCAGACCCTCACAATGTAAATTTATGGTGTAAAGTGAATGGCGAAATCCGCCAAAATGGATTTACAAAAAATATGATATTCAAAATCCCATTTATAATAAGTTACATTTCAAGTTACTTTACATTAGATCAATGCGATGTTGTATTAACAGGGACACCGGAGGGTGTTAGTAGTGTTAAACCCGGGGATCAAATCCAATGCGGATTAAACGATTTAATCGTAATGAATTATAAAGTCGAATGAAAATTTTGTAAAATAATAAATGACAAAAATTAGTTTTATAAAGTTTTAGTTTTTTTTAGTCGTTAACTAAGTACATTATAAAATTATCGCCATTGCCTTTAGTGTATTGTTTCTTAGCGTAGAAATAAACGGCGAAAAATCCAATTGCGACTCCAACGATTAACATTGAAACAGCCAAAGCTGCCATTTCACCTTTAAATTAATTAAAATTAATTTTTTTTTAAATATTATTAAATTTTATAAAATACCTGGTTTATATCCGATAGGATTTGCGATTTTAGTGGCTTTCGTAGAGACGACAACAATCGATGGTTTATCGGTCCCCAAATTACCGAAATCAAAATCAGTTTTTAATCCTTTTAATCTGTAATGGTCGCACTCGGGATTGTTTTCGTACTCGACTTTTTGTCCCGTTGTACTTGTTTTCGCTTCCATTATGTGACAAACGGTTTTTCTCGTCGAACCACGGAAAAGTGTACACATTTCGAAATCGGTGCAACCGGCGACGTCCGACATACAATTTTTAGCGCAATCTCGTACGGAGACGTCGTATTTAATCGGAATGTATTTTTCGGTCGAATCTTTGATCGATTTATTTGGAAATACGTTGAACATTGATAAATAATTCACTGAAAATTATTAATTTTAGTTTAATAAATATTTTTTTAAAGTAATTCTTTAGTTACTCGAATAATGTAAACATGATTGATCCGATACTACATCTTTTTGGTTAACTTGAATGAGATGAAGTGCATGGAATATGCACGTACGATGTTGTCCGTTGGTGCAAAAATCGATCGAATGACACGAAGTTGTATTTAATTTCCCGTGTAAACATTGGCTAAAACAATCTCTTAATTCAATATCTGATACTTTTATATCGGTTTTGGGATTAAATGGTAATCGGTAACGTTGGGTTAAATCAAAATCCAAGCCATAATCCTCTATAAAATGATTAATTAATATTTTAAAAAATATGAATAATTTATTTTAATTTATTTACTTATGTATATATCGCAGTTAGAGCTCGTTACGGTATCGTTTCGATCTTCGAAAAGAGTCGTACTTAATACGCATCTTTGAGTTTTTCCACAAAACATGAATAAATCGCATTTTGATCTTTGTTCGCGATCGCATTGTTTTGCGCATGAGTCGATCGTTAAATTTTCTTCTATTACTAAATCGCTCGTTTCGATTTTGAATTCTCGGTTTTCATTGCGTTTGAATTTTAATAATGATGTGCCTATTGTGAAAATGATTTTAAAAATATTAAATTTAATTTATATTTTTTACCTTTTTTATTTATTATATCCTCCGAAATTAATTTTTTACTGATTCCCGCTCCCATAAATGCGATTTCCTACAATTTCAATTAAAAAGTGAATTTTATAAAATATAATTTTTTAATTAAATTATACCACTCCTGAAGTACTGTTAGTTTTAACTATGAAATTACCACCTGTAATAGCGTCAGATGTTCTAACGTATACATAACTATTAAAATTCGTGAATGTCTCCGATGCATTAAATCCTATAATAAAAATTTTAATTTAAAATTTAAAAAATTTAAATTTGAATTTTTTACCTGCAGTTTTTGGTTCTTCGAGTAAAGTGAATGTGACGAAAATAAATTCGTTATTGAAATTATCCATCTAAAATATCAATTTTAGTTATAAAACAATTTAAAATTTCAATTTAAATTACCCTTAATTTATGCATGCGAATTTGTGGTGCTTTTGTGAATTTACCGACAGTTAATCTAAACTCCCTTTGAAAATCCCTGATATCAGCGATAGTCGAGATGTCCCCTTTAATTGAAATTAATTTTTAATTTTTATTTATTTGGATTTTTTAATTATTTTACCTTTTAAACTGACTTGTAATTTCAATTTATACTCTTCATCGTAACAATTGGAGACATCAAATTTAGTCCAATCCGAATAATCATTTTCGTAATCAAAGTAATGAAAAGTAGTTGGAAAACCTGTCTATTTTTAAACAATAAATTCAAATTTATTTATTTAATGTCATTATATTCGTACTATAGGGTAATCCGATATTGGTTGTGTATCCATTTGAATTGGAATATAATTTGATGCAATCTAAAAATATAAATAAATAATTTTATAACAAAAAAAAAATAAAAAATTACTTTTTTAAAATGAATTTCGTGTATCGAATAGTCCGAAGCTCCAGACCAGACTTCGCAAATACCTTGGAAACAACTTCTCTAAAAATTATAAAATATTAAAATAAAATACTTTTTAAATTGAAAATTATTACAGTTCCACGATAATAAAAATTCGATTTATTTCCTAATTCGTAAATCAATTGATTGGGAGTCGAAAGTTGACTTAAATCGAGTGCCGATGTCGATATACAACGACCCGAATCGTAATCGATTTTATAATTAATTCCTATTTTAATTAATAAAAATTAATTTGTGATATTTCATTTATTGATTTAAAAATTACCGTGATTTTGATCAGTTATGATTGAATACGATTTACCATTTCCAATTAAAAAATCTTTTCGAATTACTTTCGCTTCGTTATCGTAAAATATCTAAATTTTATAAATGAAAAAATTAAAAATTAAAAAATTAAAATAAATAAAATTTACTTTGGAATTATTTTTTGTGAAATTCGAAATTGATTCGATGTTAACCCTGAATTTATCGGATAAAAGTGGAAGTGTTTGTCTCGAACTATTAAAACCAGGACATAAAATCCCATGTGGTGGCTATATAAAAATAAAATTTAAATTATATAAAAAAATATTTTAATATTAAAAATCAAACTTACAACGAATAATTCTTGCGGTACTTTATCAAAAACATCCATAAAATAATAATTATAATTAACTTTACCAATCATTTCAACTTGAGAAAGAGTTAAAAATAACGGTCGACTCCAGTTACCAAACGAAGGGGAAAAATTCCAATACGAATCTACATAAAAACCCAAATTTAATTAAATAAAATTTTCAAAATTTCAATTAAATAATTACCAGCATATGTAGCCACAATTTCTTTGTCAATTAACCAATCAAATGCAGGAATCCCATTAAAATCAGTTTGGTTTTTCGATTTTTCCTGTAATTAAAATTAAAAATTAAAAAATTTTAATTCAAAATTTAAATTTTCTTACCAATTTTTTAATCATCGTATCAATAAACACTTTAGGATCAACACCTTCAGTGAACGTCTTGATCGACTTAACTTCACATTGACTTCCATCTATTAAATTAAATTATAATTAAATAAAAATTATTATTAAAATTCAAATTACCTCCACTGGCTATTAAAACTTCCTTGCTTTTATAATCGAAAATTTCATAACTAATATCAAATGCTCTTCTATTAATAAAAACGCCTTTCGATTGTTTTTTACTCAGATAAATCTCACCAACAACCGCTAAATTAACAGTCGTTTTACCAACAACAGTTCCAAAATAAACAGCACCAAATTCAGTGGGTAAAAGAAGCTCTTCTGTACCACAAATGGTAATACTCAACAACATCAATAAAACGACTATCATCTGTAATTTAAAAAAACATTAAAAATAATTTATAATTAAATATAAAATAAATTAAATTTTACCTTAACTTGTAGGTGTTTTTATTGCATTTACTGATTAAACTGATAAATCTAACAGCGATTTTTATCATTTTCAGAATTTTATTTTATCTAATAACAATTAGGTTCTGATTTATTGATTAAAATATAAAAATTAAATACAATTTTTGTATATATTCAGTATTAACAGGTTTATTAATTAAAATCACATTTTAAAATTATTTTAAATAAATATTTATTATGTTATTAACAAACCACGTTTCGTCTATTTGCAAATGATCGCCATTTATTTCGAGAAAATGTAAACGGTTGTTATTATCCAATGTTTTTAATCCGATCCAATCCTAAAATAAATTAAATTTATGATTATTTATATTTAAAAATAAAATAAATTTTATACCTCGGTGTATAATGGCGATTCCTGTAGTTTATATAATTCTTTTCCTTGGCCCGCTTTGTAAAATCCAAACCACTTTTAAGAAATATTTTTAAAATTTTATTTTATTATTTTTTAATTAATAAAACAAACTTCGCTTTCCTTCGGTTCGACCATCGTATCCTTTGTGAATTTAATTAATATTAAATTTTCAAGTTTCTCTAAATTTTTCTTGTAGAATGGATTTTTAACCTAAATTAATAAAAATTATTAATAAAAATAAATTAAATTTAAATAAAAAAAATTTACATTTTCGTTATTAATATCAGCTAAAAAAATACTTTTCTCTTTATATTCATCTTCTTTTAACGGATCGTGCCAATATTCAGCTTGAACCAAACTAAAATTTAAATTTTAAAATTAAAAATTAATTTTTTAATTATTTTACTTACAATTTCTGAATCCAACTTTTCAAAAAAAGACAAAAATTCATTAATTTTACATTTTATATTAACAATATAAATTAAATTATACCTGGTATAAGCTCCATAATTTAATAATTTCCTCACCCAATCGCAAATAGTAACATTATCACCGGGACAATGAGGTATTCCATAAATACCTACAAAAAAATTCATTAAATTCATTAGAAAATTGTGAATTTAATTACAATTAACCTTGATGTTGGCCACCAACACTCGTTAAATTCCTCATCGGTGGATTTGGACATCTTTGAGCGACTGCTCGACTTTAAATATACAAAAATTAATTTTTACTGTTTAATATTAAAATTTAATTAATTAATAAATACAGAAATTGTCCTCCTTGTGAAAATCCAATTGAATTATATCCATTTTGTAATTTCGGATCGTTTTGAAGTTGTTTGCAAACTTCGCTGATCTTTTAAAAATAATTTTTTAAAATTTAAATAATAATTTAATTGGAAATTTGAATTTTTTTACTTGGTCGTTAACGTTCATGAAAAATCCATTTTCAGTGTCCTGTTTTTGAGATAAAAACAATTTAATGGTATTTATTTGAGTCTTTGTATGTTAATTACCTCGATTACGTTATTGCCAATACGTAAAGACAAGACATAAACGTTTGGAATATTTTCTTCTATTAATTTCTTTATCGAGCCCATACTCAATGGATTGCAGCAAGAATCGCCTAAAATTGAATATTTCGTATTAGAAAATTTAAGTTATAAGTTAATAATAATTTTACCCATTCCATGCCATATTACTACAGGTGTGGGATCGCCAATTGCGTGAGAATTTAAATAGAAAAACAGAGTCAAAAACAAACCCGTTTTAAGCGCCATTTTTCTAATATCTCGTGATTCGATGGCGAAGTTAATTCAACAAAAAATAATTTCAATTCATTTTATTAAATAAGAAAAAATCGTAAAATGAATACATCTTAACTCACTATTATCTTAAATTCTCCACAATAAACGTAAGAAAACTCAAATCAAATTAAATCGCAAAACTTAATCGCAAAACTTAAACCATAGATGGCACTGCAAACCAAACAAACGTCCATTCGACTCAATTATAACAAAATTCAAATATCAACAAAATAAAAACAAACAATATAAAATCCATCTTTAAAAAAACAATATAACACATTAAAAAAACCGTTTAAACAAATCCCAATCAGTCCCAATCAACAACCCCAAAACAAAAACAAAAAAAAATCCAAAACAAAAAAAAAACCCCAAAAACCCAAAAACCAAAATAACCAATTCCCAAACAACCAAAAAAAAAAAAACCAAAATCCCATTTATTTACCACCACTTAACCCCCCCCCCCTCCCCCTTACCAAAACACACCATACGTTAATCTCAATCATCATCGCTTTAACCTCAACACTTAACAAACCCCATCAAACAGCGCATGCGCGCAGCTTCCAACCAAACACCGCTTTGCACCCGCTTCCATCACGCGCTGATTGGCTCACCTGTTGCTCTAACAAACTCTCGCGTGGGCGTGGAACGGCACGAGCCACACTCATATTTAATTACCAGCGCCTTACATTCGGTCCCTGCAAACCACATTGGAAAACTCAGGTAAGAAATACATTTTTTTTTCTCATCATCTTAACCCCCCCCCCCCAATTACCCCTAGCCTCCCCCCCAAAAAAAAACCCAAAAAAATCCCATTACCCAAAAATCCCCCCACAACCCCCCCCCTCATCCTTTAAAACCACAAAATTGACTATAAACAATAGACAAAGCTTAATGCATTGATTAATAATAAGTTAATTAGCATATCAAACGACCTTCTGCTCGATTATTAGGCGCGACAAAAGGTAATATAAACAGGTGATAAATAAAATAATAATAAAAAATGGTATATTTCGTTTAACCCCCCACCTCCCCATTTATATTATTCCCATTCAAAATTCAATGATTAAAGAGTGGACCGTTACACGAGCGCTTCTTAAAGACCCCCTTTTGTGGATACAGTATTTAACGAGGTTTTTTTTTAAGGGGGGGTGGGGGGTGGTGTTGGGGGGAAAAGAGAGGAGGGTGTAGGAAATAGGCCTTTTCTAATTGTCACAATCAGCCATCATCGATCACACCTGGAAACTTGAAAATTCGTTTTTGACCAATGTTGCATTGTGGGAAATTTTGAGAGTTATGGGGGTGTTCAGGTGTGATTTAAGTAGTAAGGGGGTGTTTTTGGAGTGGATTAAGGCTTCGAGTTGATTTTTATTAAGAATTATATATAAAAATTAGGCTTAAATGGTTGGGAAAATGTTAATTGAGTGATTGCCACGTGTCCATTTTGGCACATTGTTACTCAATTAAATGCCCCTTTTGCAATGGTCACGGATCGCGAATGTTAATTTTCTTTTTAGAGGGGGAAAAGGAGGGGAATGGGCATTTGGAGATGATTTAATAAAATTTTTGTTAAAAAATGGATATTAATATAATGTGATTTGATGTGTAAATAATGAAATTGCGCATTCCATTCTTTTATTCTTTTTATTATTTGCATTTTCAATCAAAAATTCATTTTGCATCGTTTGTTGTTTATCATTTATTATTGCAATTTTGATTTTTTTTTTTAATGTTTTAGTTGGGGTTGCGTTTTTCGTATGTAAATTTTATTAATTTTTATTTATTTTTTTTTTTTCAATATCAAATTTTTTTGATGATAAAAAAAATTAAATAAAAATGACTAAATTTAAAAATAAATAAAAATTTTTTTTTTTATATGAAAGTTGCTTAATTCAAAACAAAGATTTTTCATTTGATTGCCCAATTGGGCAGAGGTCGCTGCAGAAAAGCGCGCGATTCGTGCCCGAGGGGGGGAAAACAAGAGTAAAAATCGAGTGTTGTACACACGGCACATTTCGCTCCCGAAACTCACAAGTCGAATAATGTTTCAGTCATTTCCACGGCAATTTCATCAGGTATGAGCATGTGTAAACTCAATTCAAATACCGAATGGGATATCAACGATTCTCATATACCACGAACTCAGGTAAAAAAATACAAAAAAAAATACAAAAATTATTTTTTTTATTTTTCATACGAGTGATCATTGTCCTCGTCATTTAAATTTTTTTTCCTTTTTATTTATTTTGATTTTTATCTCGTCTTTTGAAAAAAACCAGTTACAAAAACCAAAAAAATTAAATATTTCAAAGAAAAAAAAAAAAAAATAATTTTTTTATTTAAAATATTAAAAATTAATTTATTATTATTAAAATTATCATCTTCAATTACAAATTAATTAAAATTGGAATCAAAAGTCACTGATTTCATATTGAAAAAAAAAAAAAAAAAAATTTTTAGATAGCGACTTACGACCGATTCCAAGATTGGGCCGATGGCCACTGCCGTTACGTATACAACATCGACTGCGAAGAAGGCAAACGTCATTCGAGCGGTTGGGCAATGCGAAATACCAATAATCACAACGTGAATATCCTTAAAAAATCGTGTTTGGGTGTCCTCGTCTGTAATTTACACTGCACACTCGAATCGGGCGACACAGTCCACTTAAGACCGGCCATTTGCGACAAAGCTCGTAGAAAACAACAAGGTAAGCCTAAAAATCACCCCCCCCTCCCTCCCCAAAAAAAAAATTTTTTTTTTAAATTTCCGCCACACATCCTGTAAGGCCTACGGGACATGCGGGATACGACCCCTGGTGTTGATAAATAATTTTTAATTAATATTAAAGGAAAACCGTGTCCGAATCGTAAATGCAACGGACGATTGGAAATTCAGCCGTGCCGTGGTCATTGCGGGTACCCGGTCACGCATTTTTGGAGACACACCGAATACGCTATTTTCTTCCAAGCCAAAGGTGTCCACGACCATCCACGACCGGAAGCCAAAGCGACGGCGGAAGCGCGTAGAAGTTGCAAAAGAGGTTCGGGCAGAGGCCACACCCTTAAGGATAATGCAAATTACTTGTCAAAGGTAATTGTTATTTGTACTTTGTTATTTACTTCTTCAATTTATCGATATTGGCCGCGGGTTGGGTCAGTGGGTGGGCGTTTTATACTCCCCCCCCTTCCCACAACACCCGACCAGCTGTTACTTTTCACTCCTACCCTTTAAATTGATTTTTTTTTAATTTCTAGCATACTTTTGCATTGTTTTTTATTTTCCATCACACTTTTGTTATGGAATTAATTTTTTTTTTTTGGGGGGGGAAGGGGGGTGGGGGTGTTGTAAATCTAAAAAAATTTTTTTTTAAATTTCCATCATACTTTTGTATTGGTTTTGAAATAAATTATTTTTGCACATTGCTTTAATTTGGATGTAGTTAGGCCTATTGGACAAGTGCACTTGTTCCCAATCGAAATTTCCAAGCGCATGCGCATGAACAAATCCGTTCATGGGACCTTGCACGAAGTCCCACTCTGTTCAAACATTGTATTAAGCACGAAAAGAAAAGGAAAAAAATAGTGGAGAAGTGGGGGGGGGATGTGGAGTGGTGGTGGTAGATGAAAGAGGGGGGGGGAGTCAATTCCCCCACTCTCCCCCACCAATAGTTCTTGCGATAAAAAAAAAGTTAAAATCGCTTTAGGATAGAATCAAAGTTGTGATTTTCTTCGCTAATTAGACGATCATTCTAAATTAGCACATAACCAAAGGCGAATTGTCATTTGGTATTCATATTTTTTCAGAAATTTGCATATTTTTTTGGGGTTTATTTTTTTTTTAATTAATTGAATTTTTTTTTTAATTTGTTTAAAATTTTTTATTAAAGTTGAATTAGGCTTAATTTAAAAAAAAATTTTTAAATTTAAAATTAATGATTAAAAATTCGATATTTGCATAATTTTTATACGCGGTAGAGATGTCTAGCGGTGAAGCGCGACCCCATTGAAAAGCATTTTAAAACAAGGGGCAGCGGCGTTTAAAGGTGAAGCTTAACCAAACACAAGTATTTAAAAACCAAGTGGAATCTAAGGGGCAGCAAATGAAAAATTAATTCTCATCTTTTAAGCACACAAATCAAATTCCGCATCAAAGAAAACATAAAAAAAAAAATCAAAAACGCAAACTTAACCCTTTCTTAACCCTTTAATAAGAAAAATCAATTCCTTAACAAAACGCATTAAAAATGTATTATTCAAATAACTCGTTTATTTCTTTTTTTAACCTGTCAGTTGCTTCCCTTTCACGATTTGAGTTTGAAGCGCAACCACCCCGAAATGGACGGCGCTTCTTTTCCTGCTTTTACATTTGACAAGAAATCAGTCTACGTTTATCCAGATACGAGTGCATCTGTCAACTCCAATAACGCAACAGGTAAACCAAAAATTTAATTTTTTAAAAAATTCAAACCGCAACGTCTAAACGATATTTCTTTTCACCGCATTCGATACGCGCAATACAACAGTAGTGCGCACTACATCGCCTTAAAAAGGAATACGATTTAAGCTAAAAGTATTAATTTCAAACTACTTATTTAACAGCTCCAGAAATACATTGCTCGTGTCCACCGTTCGAATGTATTTGCGCGCAATTCTCATCACCGGATTACGTCACAGGCGAATGTTCGTATTCCGATCAAGCAGCACCGCGATCGGCCGCGATCATCGATTTCAATAATCCACCTGAAACTGTAATGCAAGCGTTCGATAAGTACTTTACACCGGCACCGAATGTTTTATACGAACCGTTTATAGCGACTTATCCGGCCGAAGTGACCGTTTACGACAAACCGTTTTACTCTGGACCGGTCGGGAATCCCACGATGGATCAACAATACCAAATTCAATCGACGACACCGAATCCGGTAGATTATTACGGGAATTACGGTAATCGGTACGTATTGTGCGAACAACAAAACGAAATAAGTAAAGTGCAGCAAGAAGATTTCGAATCGATCGAAATGTTTCATCCGTCTGATATTTTATCGTTGGATCAACCGATCAGAAGAGTATCGCGAATGACGTCATCGCCCGGTTCGGATCAGACGGATTTTTACCCGGTCGAAACTCAATCACCGAAAACAACGTATCACAACGATTTATATCGCGATTTTTCAGATGCTTTCTCGGATATCGCGAGAAATCACGAGACCGACGAGAATAGAATCGAAACTCCAAAAGACAATTACAATTCGTCTATAGCAACTCACGATACTTTTAATACGTTCGATACGAATCAGTTTAATAATTTAATCGTTTGAAATAAAATTTTGTTATATAAAAAAAAAAATTATTTTAATTTGTTGTAAATTCAAAAGTTTGCGAATTTTATCGAATAAAATAAATTAATTTAAAAAAAAAATAAAAAAAAATTATTTAATATAAAATCAAATACCGGCGCACGCCACCTGTTGACGGGATGCGTAAGTAAATAAAAAAAATATTTTTCCAAGGTTGAAATTCGATTAACAATGCGACATCACGTATCTCGCGTGTCATTCAACATATCGTAAGTGATAATTAGTACGTCGACATTTTCTGATTTATTTGTCTCACCTCGGAATTACACGTTAAAACTAACATTGAGTCGGTGTCAGTTGGATTTGTAGTGACATCGATTCGCCCCGGGTTCGAAACCAACACCCACCGTTCATCTTTTTTTTTTTTTCTTTTTAAAACATGTAATTTCGCCATTTTCCGCTTTCAAACACCGGATATTGATGCTATAAATTGTTTCCGAATTTTTTTTGGGGGGGGGAGAAAGTTAACCCTAATTGTGCGAAATAAATCGGTCTGTTGATAAGAAAAGTCGATTGAGCTTTAATTGGACGTATGCGAGGCTAATAACGTGCGAGGGGATTAATAGCAATTAACACAGAGGGATTTGTTCGGTCGTTAAGATCTCCCCTTGGAACTGTCGAGTGTTAAGTAGATAAGACTAGTTTCTTAACTTTTTTTGCCGACTTTGAAGACCTTGGAGCAAGGCACGTGTTTGGCGCGCGCTGCTCTAATTGCCACACAGACAGGTGGGCGGGGCACCATCTACCGCCAATGAGGGTGATGAATAATCAACTTTTTCTCACCTGCCATAATCCAAATGCATTTTGGGTATTTTTATATTTTTTTTATTTTGTTATAAAAATTGAATTTTTTTTTTGTTTTTATTTTTAATTTTTTCTTTTTTTTGTTAAATGAAAATCTACAATTTTTTTTTTTGATGATTTAATTATTTATAAAAAGCGTTTTTTTTTCTAAAGCAGTTATTTTGAATAT
>JAQFZU010000536.1:0-23665 GCA_034696185.1 Henia vesuviana | reverse complement strand
AAATTCATCGGTCGAGTTGTCGGTATGGCCGTGTATCACGGGAAACTTTTAGATGGTAAAAACAACAAAATCCATTTTAAAAAAAAAAATTAATTTTTAAAATTTTTTTTAAAGCCTTTTTTATTCGTCCATTTTATAAAATGATGTTGGGTAAAACAATAACAATAACCGACATGGAATCGGTCGATTCGGAATATTACAATTCGTTAGTTTGGATTTTGGAAAACGATCCGGTCGAATTGGACATTCATTTTTGCGTCGACGAGGAAAGTTTTGGATTGGTAATTATTGTTATCGCGTTTTCAATTTGCTCCAACAATTCACTTCATCTAAAGGTAGGGATGAACGACTCTTCCAGATGCGTCAGAGAGAGCTGAAACCGAACGGAGCCAACATTCCCGTGACGCAAGAAAATAAGAAAGAATACATCAAGTACGAAACCACAACTTTAAATCAACTTTTTGGTAACCAATTTTATTTCCCCTTCATTATTTTCCCTTTTTATTCACAGTTTAGTTATTCTCGAACGGTTTGTATCTCGAATTCAACCGCAAATGAATGCTTTCCTCGAAGGATTCACAGAAATAGTACCTTTAACGTTGATTAAAATATTCGACGAACAGGAATTAGAGGTAAAAAAATTAAATTTAAAATTTAAATTATTATTTTAACATAATTTTCCCATTTAAGTTGCTCATCGGTGGTATAGGAAAAATAGACGTTAAAGACTGGAAAGCAAATACAGTGTACAAAGGCGATTACCACGCTAATCATATTGTTATACAATGGTTTTGGCGGGTAAATTTATAGGAATTAATTTTTAAAAATATTTTTTAAATTCATCTTTAACTAATAGGTTGTTTTATCGTTCAATAACGAATTGAGAGCTCGTTTATTGCAATTTGTTACTGGCACTTCTAGAGTGCCGATGAACGGTTTTAAAGAATTATACGGCAGTAATGGACCGCAATTGTTTACAATAGAGAAATGGGGAACAGCAAGAAATTACCCACGAGCGCACACTTGGTAAAATTATCTTTTGTTTTAAAATTATCTTTTATAATTATTTTATTTACAGTTTTAATCGACTCGATTTACCCCCTTATGAAAGTTATCAAGAACTTCGAGAAAAACTTCTTACGGCCATTGAAGGGGCAGAAATTTTCAGTGGTGTTGATTAATTATTCAAATTTTATTTCATAATTTTTTTTTTGTACCTTTTATACCGGGTACAAGTTAAAATGACTAACAAAAATCCATTTAATATTTTTCAAAAACATTTATTCAAATTAAGCGATTCATTTATATTTTTCTCTTTTTTTTCTTTTCTAATGGTGAAATTGATTTTTTTTTTAAATTCTCATGTCACAAAAATACAAACATAATATTTAATAATAATAATAATATAAATAATGGCATGTTAAACAATATAAAATTGATTTATCCATTATTTTGCAAATTTAAATTAGTGAACTAAATTTTTTTTTATATTTAAATTAGTCACATTCTGCTTGGAAAATATCTGCTTCTTTACTAGTCAAATTTCTTACTTTAAAAATATACAATAACAAATGGTTTGTAATTATGTGTTATAAATTCTATTTCTTTTTATTCTATTTTTAATTGTGTAAATAAAAATCTCATCCTTCTTATACTCCTTTAACCCTTTAAGAAAACAAAAAATAATGGAGAAAAACATGGTGTTAACTGATAAATTTCTACTTTTTAAGTAAAAACTTGAATTCAAATAAAAAATTATTCAAACTCAACTTTTAGACATTTTATTTCACCATTTTTTAAGCCTAAAATTGATTTTTAAGTTTAGTTACACAAATTACCAATAGGTGATATTTTTAGTTAAATATTTAAGTGGAATTTGATAATATAATTTTTTTGATTATAATGAACTAATAATAGTTAAAAAAAATTATTTTATTTAGTAAAAATAATTTATTAACTAATATCAGTTTTAAAACTCGTCCATAGCTGGCGCTGCTTTGAACGGGTTGCTAACGGCGTGTTTCCTGCGTGATCACCGTGTGATTACTTTTTTCTTTTTATTGGCTGTTAAATAGTTCGTGGCTTATTTAGCAACTTCGACACCGACCGAGTTGTAGTTTTCCCATATTTTAACCGTATAATTTCCAGTTGCCACAATGTCATTTCCAATTGATTTTCTCAAATCGGACAACGATTGGCCACGAGTGAGTAAGGAAAATATTTTAACAACAAACAACGAGATTTTAACCGAACAATCGTTTAATGCGCCGTGTTGTCTCAAAAAGGTAAATTATTTATTAAAATACAAAAAAAAAAAATTTTCGGGTAAAAACCAAAATAAACTAAAAAAAAGCCCAGTAACTTGAAAATCAATTTGATTGGTCGTCGCTTCGACCAATGGGAATCGATGACGTCAATTAAAAATATTTTATTCCAGGTATCTCCATCGACTGACGTCATCAAACACGAAACACTAAATTCCAGCGAAGATAAACAATTGGAAATTTTAACTCTTCGTTGCAAAAAATGCGATAAAAGTAAGCAAAAAGTAAAAATAAGCCAAAATATTGGCGCAAACGTAACATTTTTCCAAAATTTAGCCGTTGCCGTTTGGATTGGGCAATGGTGGCCGATCGAAACAATTCTTGTGAGCAGCGATAAAACGAAAAATAATTTTCATCAGGTCTAATTAAATCGCGATTAAATCATTTTTTTTTAACTTGATCGAATTATAGGTGACATCACCCGGCGATTATTTGGCTCTTTGGTGTTTAAATTCGGTCATTTTTGGTGAATACGAAAACGATTCAGACACATTGGAATATTTAGCCATTTTTCGTGACGAATTTGCTCGAATTTACTACGAAAATGGAATTGCGGTTGGATTTTATACTATTAAATGTTTAGGTAATTAAATTTAATTTTAACTTGTATAATTTATTTAATTTTTTAAATATTTCTTAGGTATGACTTATAATAACAATCAATTGGACAGTTATTGTATGCCCGTCATCGATTTGATATTCGTAAGGAAAAGCCATAGGAGATTTGGCATTGGTTTTAATGTTTTACTGGATGTCGTTAAACATTTTCCGAATCAAAATATTGGTCTTTCGGCACCTGTTTCGGATACAATGTTTAAAGGTAGAATTACTGCAAAGGCCGATGGGAGAATTTTGTTGATCTTTTTTCGACCAATCACACAACTTCGGTTACTTATTTGGACCAATAAGAAAATTTCCTTAATTTTTTTTTGTTTATCTGAAAATAAAGCAATTTCAAGCGCAAAGCAACAAATTACAACCCAAAGGGAAGACCAGGTGTAATGGTCGGTTACGCGTTGGATACAAAAGTTCGACCAACAAAATCCTCGAGTTAAAACACGTTAAATTTGACGAAAGAATCTCATTGGTTAATTTATATCAACAAACTTTTCCAATCAGTTTTAAGTGAAGATAAAATAAAAAAAAATTAAATTTTGTTTCTCCAAAATGTAGTTTTACACAAATTCCTAACAAGATATCCAGAAACAAGACCACATTTGTGGGAAACTCAATGGACAGCTTGCGAAGGTTTTCGCAAAAACATTTGGTTCACCCTTGGACGAATGTTCAAAGCATCACGTTCAATTTAACTCAAAAAACTCAAAACATTTAATTTCATTGTACATAACAAAATAAAAAATTATTTATGAGCATTACGAATGGTATAATCGAGTGCACCTTCAATTTCAACGTAATCGTAAGTCCATTTTCGATTATTACGACATTCGTGACCGCATTTGCACGAATTGCATTTGGGGCACGGAAAATGACAGCCGGGACATCCTTCCTCGAGACAATCGCAGAAATCGGCATTGGTTTTAAGGAAAACTCCGTGCTCGTTATACGATTGGCTCTTTCGACCACTTTAATTAAAAAAATAATAATTAATAAATTTTAAATAATATTTAAATTACAATTTACCCTTCTTTGTATATTTTTCTGGTTAATTTTCTCGTTTCGCGATTACTATTTTCGGGTGTCCAATTTGCTAGGAATTTTCCCGCGTTGTTTATATCCAATCGACGTAACTGACGTGGATGAAGAGTTTCGGCTGACTGTGTGTAAATTGGTTAATTTTATTAATATTTGGTTTTGATTTGGTTTTTTAATTAAATATTTTACTTTGCTTTGGTTCTGGTCGTCATTTGAATTAGTCGGATCGGTTGGATCGTTGCTTCGACTGTCTTCCGATGAAATGCTCGGTGTTGGTGTTGATTCGGCTCTTAACGATATGTTATTGTTGTTATTATTCATTATGTCTACATTACTGTTAATAATTTCTACTGTTTCGGTTGGTTAGAAAAATAAATTTCTTTTAACGTTTAATCACCGATGCGCAGCCATCAAATTAATCTCCAACTCAATGCTTTTTTTTTTTTTTTTTTTTTTAATTTTATTAATTATTTCCATTATTGGAACCATTGGTTGCAGTAAATAAATTTGTACGAAATAATAATTTTGTTAAGTGAACGAGCGATGGCGGACCGATTGTACGTGTTTTACAGGGAAGTTCCATTTCCCGCCACCAGAGGGAGTCGCGCGTTTATAAAATCGTTGAAAATACGATAAAATCGTAATTAAAATTTAGAATTCAAACTATGAAATAATTTGCAATAGAAAATCACAACAACAACAATCAAAAAAAAATTTAAATAATTTAAATAATAATAAAAATCTAGCTACGGGGTTCTCATTGCCCTTGGAGTAAAGCAAAGCACCTCCATCTTGGAATCCGTATTTTCCATTCGTGTTTCTCGTCCAAAGGCTCGAAATGGCTTTCCTTTCAGCAAGAGTCGTCGCCTGTTTAGCTAAACAGTTACCGAAACATGCAAACAAGGTATTAAACAACCCTCAAACAACAAAAAAATCCATTTAAAATATTTCAACACTTATTTTTAAACCGGCGCCTTAAAATAAAAATCAGCGAAAAATCGATTAAAATAAAATCTTTTTTTAAATTTCAGATCGCTCATAAATCGATTGCAGCCAGTTTCATTGGAAGTAGAAATTTATCGACAACCCAGATTTGCAGAGCCGGAGCCCCAGGTTAAACAAATACATAAAAAAATCCGAAAAAAATAAATTAAAATTCGAATTTCGTAGAAGTTTCATCGATTCTCGAAGACCGAATTTTGGGTGCAGCAACAACGAGTGATTTAGAAGAAACCGGTCGAGTTTTATCAATCGGTGATGGAATTGCTCGAGTTTACGGCTTGAAAAATATCCAAGCCGAGGAAATGGTTGAATTCTCGAGTGGTTTAAAAGTAGAAAAATTTGCATAAAATATGCAAAAATCTTATTTAACAAAAAAAAAAAAATTTTTTTATTTTAAGGGAATGGCACTCAACTTGGAGCCCGACAATGTCGGTGTTGTCGTATTCGGTAACGATAAACTGATCAAAGAAGGAGACATTGTTAAACGAACTGGCGCGATCGTTGACGTTCCCGTGGGGGAGGAACTGTTGGGACGTGTCGTCGATGCATTGGGAAATACCATCGATGGAAAAGTATATTTAAATCCATTTAAAAATGTCAAAATAATAATTTTTTTATATTCAGGGCGAATTAACCAATGTAAAACGAGCTCGTGTCGGTATTAAAGCGCCTGGAATTATCCCCAGAACTTCGGTCAAGGAACCGATGCAAACGGGCATCAAAGCAGTGGACAGTTTGGTCCCAATTGGACGTGGGCAACGAGAATTGATCATCGGGGACAGACAAACTGGCAAAACATCCGTAGCCATCGATACTATAATTAATCAGAAACGATTTAACGAAGGGCAAGACGAGAAGAAGAAATTGTATTGCATTTACGTGGCCATTGGCCAGAAGAGAAGTACAGTGGCTCAATTGGTCAAGCGATTGACCGATTCAGGTAAATTCGATTAATTAAAATTTAAATAAAAATTAAATTTTTTTAAAAAAAATTCCAGATTCGATTAAATACACCATAATCGTGAGTGCCACCGCATCCGATGCAGCACCATTGCAATACTTGGCGCCGTATTCCGGCTGCGCTATGGGTGAATTCTTCAGAGACAACGGTCGTCACGCACTCATCATCTACGACGATTTGTCCAAACAGGTTTGTAAAATGGATTAAAATTGGTTTTAATTAATTAATTGGATTTTCTTATTTTTTTAGGCCGTTGCGTACAGACAAATGTCTCTTTTGTTACGTCGACCACCGGGTCGCGAGGCTTATCCAGGGGATGTGTTTTATTTGCACTCTCGATTACTCGAACGAGCGGCTAAAATGAGCGATAAGTTCGGTGGTGGATCACTCACCGCTTTGCCAGTGATCGAAACACAGGCTGGTGACGTGTCGGCTTATATCCCGACCAATGTCATTTCAATCACGGATGGACAAATCTTTTTGGAAACTGAGCTTTTCTACAAAGGCATTCGGCCAGCTATTAACGTGGGTTTGTCAGTCAGTCGTGTCGGGTCGGCCGCTCAGACCAGAGCGATGAAACAGGTGAGAAATTAAAAAAAAAAAATTTTTTTTTTGAATATTTAAAAATATTTAAATTTTTTTTTTTAAAAAAGGTTGCCGGTTCCATGAAATTAGAACTCGCCCAATACCGTGAAGTGGCCGCATTTGCGCAATTCGGATCAGATTTAGATGCCGCGACTCAACAACTTTTAAATCGCGGTGTTCGTTTGACCGAACTTTTAAAACAAGGACAATATGGTAATTAACATAAAAAAAATTTAAATTTCTCGAAATTTAATTTTCTTTTATAGTACCAATGGCCATAGAAGAGCAAGTTGCGGTTATTTATTCAGGAGTTAAAGGCCATTTGGATAAAATGGATCCGTCGAAAATCACGAAATTCGAGAGCGAATTCGTCACACACATTCGCGCGACTCAACGCGAATTGTTGAATAAAATCGCATCCGAAGGCAAAATCACCGAACAGACCGATGCTGAATTGAAGAAAATGATTCAGAGTTTCTTGCAAGGCTTTCAAGCCAAGTAGAATATTAATTAAAATGACATTTGTAGTGTAATTAATCAATTAATCGAAAATCGCGAGAAAAAAATGTTTTAAGCGTTTTCATTGATAAATGATCGTAAAAATAAAGGAACATTTTTAAAATGTCATAAATGATTCTCTAATTGTAATGTAATTTTAGTAGATTTAATAAATTCTTTTTTTGATTTGAATTTCGCGCCGTTTCACATTGATTTAACCAATGGGGAACAAAGAGTTAAAGCGGGAATCACCGAATGCTGGTTTGGTGTGGGGAAAATGTTTTTATTTTTATCTTACCTCTGGTTTGCTTGTTCGCGTCTATTTTTCCAGTATTCTCGCATTATTACCGCCGCTCGGCTTCTTCTTGGACGTCTCGACGAGAAATTTTTCGCGGACATCGTGAAAAGTGGTGTTTGGAAAATAAATTGGTGGCGCTGCGATTTGTTTTGTGTTTTTATTGTTTTTTGGAATTTTTATTTTGAATTTAATTTAATTATTAATAAATATTTTGTAGTTGAAGATTGATTGCAATGAGGATTTGGTAATTTAAAGTTTTTAAAAAAAATTTATATTAACAGTAGTTTGAGATTTTAATACTAGAGCGTGCGATTGCAATCTTATATGAGCATGCGCAGCGGCTAAACATTAACATTAACATCGTTGGCGTGACGTGGGTAGGTTGTCGTCGTGGCAAGCAGAACGGCGTGCTATAATCGATTGGTAATTTTCAATCCATCGCAATCCTAGAGTTTCGCTAATATTTTAGTAATTATTCCTACATATTTAAATGTAAAAACTATTATTTATTTATATTTGCCTTTTTTTTTTTAGTAAAAAACGCCTAAATGGACTTTTATACCCAAATTCAAGGCTTAGTTGGCGCGAACCGAACGGAATTAAAAATACTGCATAAGTGTAGACAAAAGAGACAAATTTTCAACCAATTTTCAAACCGAGAATGATGATAAAATTGGATATTTCCATTTGCGGTTTCCACTCGATTATTTCATGAGATTTCGCTGCACTTCGTGTCTGGTAAAATTATGCAAATTTTTTTTATTTAAAAAAAAAAAGTATTTTATTAATAATTAATTTAAAAAAAAAAATTTTATTACGAAATATGATGATAACTTGGAACAAAACCATTCGCAGTTTCTACTTGACTAAAAATGATATTTTAGCTGTCTTCCGAGTCTGATTTCATTAATAAAATTATTTATTTGAATTAATGTATTTAAATTAACTAAAATAATTAATTTATTTTCAGATATGAATTGATAAAAACAGCGACCGGTTGAGAAAATGGCGATAGCAAAGCGAGAAGTACGTCTTAAAAAAAAATAATTTTATTACGAAATATGATGATAACTTGGAACAAAACCATTCGCGGTTTCTACTTGACTAAAAATGATATTTTTAGCTGTCTTCCGAGTCTGATTTCATTAATAAAATTATTTATTTGAATTTATGTATTCAAATTAACTAAAATAATTAATTTATTTACATTTTCAGATGTGACTTGATAAAAACAGCGACCGGTTGAGAAAATGGCGATAACAAAACCAGAAGTACGTCTTAAAAAGAAATAATTTTATTACGAAAAATGATGATAACTTGGAACAAAACCATTCGCAGTTTCTACTTGACTAAAAATGATATTTTAGCTGTCTTCCGAGTCTGATTTCGTTAATAAAATTATTTATTTGAAGTTATGTATTTAAATTAACTAAAATTATATTTTTCAGGTTCTAAGTGCCATTTGGAAAGTGAGAATAAAAAAATCAACTCAAAAATTGTATTTTTTTTAAAATAAATATTTGAAACAATAGCAATTTGCTTTACTCGTTATTTAATTTTTAAAATTATTACTAAAAACAAAATAGGTCGAATATCAAATAATTGGGTTTAATATATCGAACCTTGATATAACGAATTCAAAGTGAAACTGAATATGTTCGTTAAATTGAGAGTTCGCTATACTTTGTATAGCGATTTATTTCTTCGATTGAGGCAGCCCTTTTTTATAGTAAATATGTTTTAAATCGAGGTATCCTTGACTTCTGTTTTGTGTTCCCTATGAGCAATAATTCGTTATATCGAGGTCTCTGTAATGTTAAATTTCATTTGCTTCGAGATTTGTTCTATTTCTATCGAAGTTATCAAAATCTCACGAGAACAACGCGATGTTTCACTTTTCAAACAGAACTAATCTCAGTTAACATTTTCGTGTCAACCTTAATCATGGCGGAGGTAACGTGTTTTAATATCTACTAAACATTAACTTAAATCAACCCATCGGTTAAAACAAACCAAACAATTAACGCAACAAACACAAAACAAAACCACACAAAACAATATTTCAACATCAAACAACAAAAATCCAAATCAAATTTTAATCACATTTCAATCAATTCCAGGCTCAAGAACCAGTCAAACAAAAGCGAACATTTCGAAAATACACTTACAGAGGTGTAGATTTGGATCAACTACTCGACATGTCGACGTAAAAAACCCCAAAAAACCCAAAAAATTAAAAAAAAAAAAATTAAAAACACAAAAATTCAATTGCAGAGAACAACTGTCGGAATTAATGCACTGTCGAGCCCGAAGACGATTCAGACGTGGAATTAAACGTCGTTCGATGGCCCTTTTAAAGAAATTACGTAAAGCTAAAAAAGAGGCTCCACCGATGGAGAAACCAGCGGTCGTCAAATCCCATCTTCGCGATATGGTCATCGTCCCCGAAATGGTCGGAAGCATCGTCGGTGTTTATAATGGAAAAGCATTTAATCAAGTCGAAATTAAAGTAATTTTTATATATTTAAATAAATGCAAATTATTTTTAATTTATTTAAATTTTCAGCCTGAAATGATCGGTCATTATCTCGGTGAATTCAGCATCACTTATAAACCAGTTAAACACGGTCGACCGGGTATTGGTGCGACTCACAGTTCGCGGTTTATTCCATTGAAATAATTTTTTTTCATATAATTAAATGGGAATAAATTCAAGTTGAAAAAACGTTTTTTAATTTTCTTTTTTAATTTTTTTTGATTTTCGATTATTTTGTTTTTTTATTGATTTCACCATCGGTCGCCACTTCTTTTTCGTCCATTCGAAGAAATCGTTTTTAATCATTTCTGGTCGTGTTGGGTCGTTGTTAGTCGAGTATTGATCTATTTCAATACCTAATAATTTAGTTATTTGAATCATGAAATCATCGACGTACGTATTGATTATTAAATCTGCAAATTCGTCCTGTGGAATAAATTTTAATATTTTTAAAAAAAAAATTTTTAAAAATTAAATTTACATATTTCGTTGGTTGCAAATTGCATATAATTAATTTGCCACCATTCGACTTGCTCGCTATTGGTAATTTACCACTAGGAATAATTTGTAAAGTACTTCCTAAACACACATTTAAATCGGCTAATCTGAAATAAAGAAAATTTAAATAAAATTAAAATTTAATTTATTCATAATTCAACTTTGACTGATTATCCGCTTCATTTAAATCATCGAAAGGTAATTCTGCATCCCAATCCAATATATTATCGTATAATTTGCCTCTGCAAGCTCGTCCACCTTTCTTAGGTATTGGGCAAGGTTTATTTAAACATTTTTGACCGATTGTTGTTACACAAGTGTCTCTTACAAATTGCCTAAAAATTATTTTCATTTTATTCATTAATTTTTTTTAAAAAAATTTCAAAAAAATACCTTTTACACAGATCGCATTCTTCTACGAACATATTTCCATGTAATTCTGATAAATTCGATCTTGGGAACCCTGATTTAAGGTGTAATCCATCGATGTTTTGTGAGATTAAATATTTAATTAAACCTGCTTTTTCTAGTGCTACTAAAGCCATGTGAGTTGCGGTTGGTTTTGTGTCGTTGAACGATAAGTTTACTTCTGGTGTTTGGCCTTTTTGTTCCAGGGTCCACACGCCTTTTGGTCCTCTGGTTTTTTTGGTAAAGAAATGTTTAAGTATTTGTTTAATAGTTTATTTATTTATTTTTATGCCTGAAATCAGGGATTCCGGCTGCTGTGCTTATTCCTGCTCCCGTGTGTACGACGACGTGTTTAGCTGCTTTGATCATTTCTGCCACCATTTTTGCCTTACTTTCTACCGTTTCTTCGTCGTCGAATTTCTTTAAGGAAAAGGTAATTTTTTTTTTGTTTATTTAGTTAGTTATTTGATTTAGGTAATTTAGTGTTATTAACCTCGGGTAAACCGCATTTTCCCTTGTTTTCGTATGTGGATAAACCTTTGGCATAATCGCAAGACATTTGCACGACCGGTCGCATCTAAAAATTAGCGGTCGTGGGTTTGTGTTAAGAGTTTTTAAATTGATTTTTAAAATTTTTATTTTTAAAATGAGTTTTTTTATTCAGAAATTACAAATGTGTATTGTAATTAACACTTAATTGATGCAAATTTTCTAACATTTCTTTTAAATCGTCGAGTTCGTGAACGGATGAAAAACGAGAATGAAATCGTCGAATATTTTGTTTCGTACAAAATTGCCAAATTTTATTAATTCCACCACCAATTGCCGTATTGCAATGAATACCAGCTAAAACTGGAATTTGAATAACATTCGTTGTATCTGGTCTGTGTTTTGTGGTATTAACAAATCCTAATTTTTCAACATGCGAATTAAAAATATTAGGAAATGGCGCATGAGTAAAACAAACGTCTGGAACTTCTTTAACAAAACTTAAAATAAAAAAAAAAAAAAAAAAAAATCAACATTAAAATTTAAAAATAAAAAAAAAAATACCTAATTTTACTCGGACAAATCGATTTGACCGTATTTTCTAGCCATTCTTCACGATTTAAATACACTTTTTTATTTTTCGACGAAGATGGAAAACTAAAAAATAAAAAAAAATTAATTTTCACTTGAAAATAATAAAAAACAAATAAAATAATCCAAACCTTTGAAAATTTACATCATTAATGCCTCGTATTACCACATTCTGACACAAACTTTCATTTTCCTTAACATCAAATCCAAACGTTAAACTTTGACAAATATTTTTCTCGTCTCCGTTTAATCCTGGATTAATATATTCGGGATTTATGGGAAAAGGTAAACTCGTACTTAATCCCACCACCTACAAAAAAAAACACATTTGAAATAAAATATTAAAAAAAATAATATAAAAATCCCCACTTTCATGCCACGATAAACAACCGAATTTGCAAATTCAGATAAAGAAATTGGCAATTTTCTCGTACGATACAATAACGTAACAGTATCCAAAGCACTTGCAACAATCGAACTCGTGTGATAAGCTAAATGAGGCTATAAAAATATAATAAAATTTAAAAAAATAATAATCAAATTATTAGTAAAAATTACTTTGTAATTTAAAAAAGGGAAAATTCTTGTTTCCTTCATTTCTAGATTCGTTGCTAACGATGTGGGAATAACAATAGACGTTAAAGACGAAAGTTGTTGTAATGTAAATGCACTCGAATACATTCGCATCATCGTACGATTTTTTTCGGTTTCCTAAACGATTCAAATTAAAATTTTAAACAAATTTCAAATTTTCACACGATTTCTTCTTAATTTACACTTAATTTCTTTTGGACTGGAAATGTTGGTATTGAAACAACGGTTTTAGTGCCGTATTCATCGTTTAATAACGACGAAATACCACAACCCAATCCACCGAATCCATCATAACCGTCGAGTATCAAATGAAAACCTTGTAAATTATCACATTCTTCGGTAAAATAACGAATTTTCTCTTCGATAGAGTCGGATACAGTCTCGTTTGACCATAATTGTTGACCTAATCCGTGATATTCAAACGGTTCTGATTCACTAAATAAAAAAATGAAAAAAAAAATTAATTTTTGAAAAATTTTAAAACCAAAAAATTACTTTTCGTGCGAAAATTGATCGATTAAATAAACACTTCGCGGATGGTAATGAGTTGCGACGAAATCGGACCAATATTTGATTTTATTATCCAAATCGTAATATTTAACCCTCAAATTATCATTTTCCAATTGATTTTCATCACTTTGCAACGCTTGACAAATATCTTTTTCGTTGTCAATTTCCAATTTCTTCTTGATCAATGCCTATAAAATATCGATTTAACATCATTTTACAAATAAATTTTAATTATTTACAACAATAACCTACTTCTTCACTCTCCAAATCACGTAAAAATTCATTTTTTTGCGACGGTTCTGTTTTACAAATGTTAATTTTACCCGACCATTTAATTTCGTTGTGTTTTTTGGCAAATTCGTATAAATTTCCTTCTTCTTTAAGTGTATTTAAGCTGCCTTTTAGATCGATCGATATCAGTCGAGGTACGTAAGTCTCTTCTCCCTGCGAAAATATTTTAGTATTTTTATTTTCATTTTTCTCCTTTGTATTTTACATTTAATGTTTTCCCTTCCCTGAATAGGACATCGTGGTTGATGTCTGTCGATATTTTCTCGTCGTATACGAACGATCCTTCCTGGAAATAGATTTTTATGTCATTTATTTTAGTTAGTTAAATATATAAAAATAATTTAAACCTGTAAATTCCACCAATGAGTGCCTATAAAATTCGAATAATGTCCAACTTGCAATGTAACAATTTCACGTTGTTTTGCCATTGATCGATTAGCTTCTCCAGCAATTTCTCGACCGGTTCGTTTGACCACATTGGAAAATTCAACCGGTTGATATAAACTAAAATGGAAGGTGATTGCACCGAATCAAAACAACCTGTTGTATATTTAACGAGAATCGAGACTTTTTCCGCTTGTCATCGCTTGCACAGGTATCTAAAAAAAACCACAAATTCAAACCAAACATTAAAATCCCAAAAAAACCTAATTTGCAGCGACCATTTATCAGCAAAAGAAAACGAATCGTTATACGACAAATGCAACAACCCAAATGGACATGGCCACAACTACAGAGGTAAAAAAAATAAAAATAAAAAAAAAAAAAAACTACAAAACCTTTAATAATTCTAGTCGAAGTAACCGTGAAGGGCAAAGTAAAAAAAAATAATAAAAAAAAAACATTTACTAATAAAAATTAATCCAAAAAAAAGGTCGATCCAAAAACGGGAATGGTAATGAACATATCCGACCTCAAACGCCATATTAAGGTAAATAAATCAAAATTAAAAGCAAAAAAAACATTAATAAACAAAAATACCATCAGATGGTTGTCATGGATGTTTTGGATCATAAAAATCTGGATAAAGACATCCCAGCTTTTAAACATTACGTGAGCACAACCGAGAATTTGGCCGTTTTCATATGGAAACAATTAAAACGAGTGATCGACAGATCATTGTTATACCGAGTAAGAATCCACGAAACCGATAAGAATGTTATCACTTATAAAGGTGAATTTGAATAAATAAAATATCAAATAAAATAAAATTTTTAATTATAACGAAAATGTAACAAATGTAACAATGTTAATTGTGTTTTAACGATATATTCGAAAAGTCAGAAATGTCTTTTAACTGTTTTTCTGAGGTATTTTCATCGTAACCTTAAAAGAAAAAAAATTTAAATTTAAAAAAAGTAAATAAAAATTTAAATATTCAAATATCTCACTGTTTTCACTTCAGTGTAAGCTTGTAGCCCATATTCGCCTAATTCCCGTCCAATTCCTGATTTCTTATAACCACCGAACGGCGATTGAGCTTCCAAAACGTCGTAACAATTGACCCAAACAGTCCCGGCTTTAAGTCCTTGGGTGACGGTCAAGGCTTTGTCGATGTCTTGCGTAAACACCGATGCTGCTAAACCGTATTCGGTGTTATTTGCTCGTTCGATCACTTCTTCCAATTTATCGAATTTCAGGATTTGCATTACGGGTCCAAAAATCTAATAAAAATTTTTAAAAAATTTAAATTAATTTTTTTTTTGGATAGAAAATTGTTACTTCTTCTCTGGCTATTGTCATTTTGTCTTTAACATCGGCGAAAACGGTTGGTTGGATGAAATAACCCTTTGATCCCTCGCGTTTACCACCGCACATTAATTTCGCGCCTTCGGTTTTACCCGATTCGATTAATTTTAAGATTTTTTTCATTTGATCTTCGTCGACCTGAAATTTAATTTTTTAAATTAATTTATTATTTTGGGTGATTTTATGTTTTTACTTGTGGTCCTTGTTCGTTTTGTAAATTAAAAGGGTCTCCAATCGTTCGTCTTTTCGCTCTTTCCACACTCTTGGCCACGAAATCGTCGTAAGCTGACGATTCGACGAATATTCTCGACCCGGCGCAACAACATTGGCCTTGGTTGAAGAAAAGTGCAAAATGTGACGTTTCTACTGCCAAATCCACTATAAAAAAAAATTAAAATTTATTTTTTATTCAGTTTTGTAATAACTCAACTATTTGCATCTTTAAAAACGATATTTGGGCTTTTCCCACCCAATTCTAAAGTGATTCTCTTTAAATTGCTTTTCGCTGCTCCTTGCATTATTAAATGTCCAACCTAAAAATTAAATTTAAATTAACAAAAAAATCTTTAAAAAAAATTTATACTTCAGTGGATCCAGTAAAAGCCACTTTATTGATATCAGAATGATTGGCGATAGCACCACCAGCCGTAGGTCCGAATCCAGGGATGACGTTAACGACACCGGGAGGAAAACCGGCCTCGCGGATCAAATCGCACACGGCGAGTGCGGTTAATGGTGTTTGTTCGGCAGGTTTCATAACGACCGTATTACCCATGGCCAATGCCGGACCCAATTTCCACGCTTGCATCAATAACGGAAAATTCCACTAAAACAAAAAAAAAATTTAAAAATTAATTTACGATTTTCTCATCAAATTACTGGAATAATTTGGCCGCAAACTCCGACCGGTTCGTGACGTGTGTACGAGAAAAAGTCGCCATCGATCGGGATAGTTTTACCGTGATTTTTATCCGCCCAACCGGCGTAATATCTATTACAACATGTTATTAGTTACTAAAATTTATTTATATATCATTTTATACCTGTAACATTTAATTGATAGCTCCAAATCGGCAACATACGACATGTAATAGGGTTTTCCATTATCGAGTGTCTCCAACGACTGAAAAATAATTTTTTTAATATTTTTATTTTATTATTTAAAAAAATAAATTTACTGCGAGATAAACTCTATCTCTTTCTAACAAATCCGCTAGACGATTGAGTAAATTTCCTCGTTGAGATGCATTCATTATTCGCCATTGCGAACCAGATTTAAATGCATTTTTTGCTGCTTTAACTGCCAAATCGACATCGCCTTTATCGCCTTCTTGAACTTGACAAATTACTTCACCAGTCGATGGATTTTTCGTTTCGAATGTTTTCCCCGACAAAGATTTCAGCCATTCGTTATTAATAAAAATCTGGAAATTAAAATAAATGTTTTAAATATTATATTTTAACAATTAACTATGAATTGCGTACTCCCGTATGTTTTACTGCTGGTTTTGTGTCGGGGTTCGGTACTTGTGCGGCCGATGTTAAACGAAATGCACTTAAATGCAAACGTCTGAATTGCACGAATTTTGAAAAACTGTTAATCATCATTGCCTTTGGATTTTGAGCAGAAAATAAAATGATAATAAGTATTAACTTTCAGTTCGCGACCTTGATAAGGTGCATACGTCATGTAATCAAATAGCTTTAATAATAATTGTTAATTTATTTATTTTTTTTTAAAATTTTTAAAAAACAAAAAAATTTAAAACATATTAAATTTCAATTTTAAATGCATTTAAAACATATTGCAATTAATTTATTTTTAATTTTTTTAAAAATATTTATTTATTATGACGATTGATTTTGCAGCGCTATCTGGTATCAGTCGCCAATCTGCGTCTTTGGGTAAATTTCTTAAACGTAATTTAGCTCCTTGTTCCTTGCTGCTAGTTTCTAATTTAAACTGTGAAAATGAACGAAAACGGCAATCAAGATTTATCTCCTAACTTGGAAGAGAAAAAGTAAGTACAAATACGCATTTACAATTACATTTAATATTGGAAAAAATTGACAAAAGGAATTTGCAACCACTGCCGAAATAAGCCTAACTATGGTGGTTCGCAAAAAACAATTGACGTTATGTATTTTTCGTAGAGAGCGATCTCGGTCACGATCTCCAGTGAAGGAAAGAGAACGCGAAAGGGATCGCGATAGGGAAAGAGACAGAGATAGGGATCGCGATCAAAGAGATCGCAGTCGAAGAAATCGTTCGGACAGAGACCGGAACTCGAGATCAGGTGGCATGGACAGAGACCGGAGCCGTGCACCGTCCGATTGCAGAGTTTACGTCGCTAACATTCCGTACGACATGAAATGGCAGGATCTTAAAGACTTATTCAGAGAAAAAGGTAAAATTTGTAAAGAAAAATTTAAAAATTTAAATTATGCAAATTTTTTCATTTTTTTTTTAAAAAATTTTTGTTTTTAAAATTTAAAATTTTTTTTTTTGTTTTTAGTTGGTGAAGTGGCATTTGTGGAATTATTCGAAGATCACGATGGAAAACCTCGTGGATGCGGGTTTGAAAAAATAGAATTTTAAAAAATTAATTAATTTAAACAAAAAAAAATTTTTTAAATTGATTTTTATAATTTTTCTTTAGAATCGTAGAATTTAAGGAGCCAAATTTGGTGCAAAAAGCAATCGATGTTTTACACCGATACGATATTCGTGGACGACAAATTGTCGTGAAAGAAGTAAGACGAGACAATTTAAAAAAAAAATAATAATAATAATTTTTAAATTTTTTAATTAGAAAAAAAATAATTATTAATAAGTGAATAATTTGAATATTTTTTTTATTTTCGCAAAATTTAGTGTTTTTATGGTAGAACCTTTTCCAAACACCCAGTACGAAAATATCAGTCACGTTACTAACAAGGGAAGCACTTTATTTGGATTTAACCAATTTGGCCTAAATTTTTTTGTAGTTGCCTTGAGGTTAGTCATTAACTTCGCAATGTATAGTTGGAATAAAAATATAGTAATGGAAAATTTGCTCTGTTTTCTTGGTGGATGAGTAAGAGGATGGTACATTTCGTTTTCATTTCATACATGCTTTTCTCAGGATTTTACACGAAAATCGGGTCGAATTTTCTCCTTTTGCATCGGTTCTGCGATCATTTTGGTTTGGTTTTTTGGTTTGATGGTTCGACGAGTGATCTGCGAGTGGATGAATGGTCTACGCATTTGAATGGTAAAGTATCGAAATCATCTACCGAGAAAAGAGTGCAAATTGGATATTTTTTTTTTATTTTTTATTTTCAATAAATTAAATATTTTTTTAGGCCTGAAAAGTTAAGTATTTTTTTGTGTTTTTAATGTGACTGATTTTTTCTTATTTTAAATTTTTTTATTTTTTAATGTTTGTTGCAAGTGATTGATGATTTTTGTTGTTATATTCGTGTTTTAGTATTTTTGTCTTTATTGCTTTGTATTTTCTAGGATTTTGACATCGATCGTGACCGAACTGGTCGTCCGCTGCCCCGTAACGAAAGATCGAGCCGAGATCGTCGTGGCAGCGGTGGAAATAGCATGAGTAACGTGAGCATGTCTTCGTTGAATATGAATACGAAATTAGGCAACACCTACGGTTTAAGTCCCCATTTTCTCGACACTATCGGCGTCACTGGTCCTTTGACGTGTAAAGTCTTTGTCGCTAACGTATGTTTTAAAAATGTTAATTTAACATAAAAATATTTCATTTAATCATTAAAATCGCAGTTGGATTACAACGTGAACGAACGAAAATTACGCGAAGTATTTAAAATGGGAGGTCACGTGACCAACGTGGAATTAAAATCGGATAAAGACGGCAAAAGCAAAGGTCACGGAACAGTGGAATTCGAACATCCAGTCGAAGCAGTTCAAGCAATTTGTATCCTAATCAAAAAAAATAAAAAACAAACAAAAAAATTAATTTAAAAAAAAATTCTTAATAATTTCCACAGCCATGTTTAACGGGCAAATTTTATACGACCGAAAAATGAGTGTTCGCATGGTAAAAACAGAAGCAAAAAAAAAAAATTAATAAAACAATTTAATTAATCTCATTTCAGGACAAATACAGTGAAAAAGACGAACTCGGCAGTCCATTGCCTAACAAATTACCAAGCGGACTCAAGGGCATCGGCATGGGACTCGGTGCCGGTGGCCAACCCATCAACCCCAACAGCATGGGTACGAAATCTCGAAAATTCCTCAACTAAAACTCGAAAATAATTAAAAAAAAATTAAAAAATTCATAGGCGGAGGTGGCGGCAGTAGCTTAACCGGTAACCAATCCCTATCCAACAATCTGAGCGGTCAAATGAATTTATTGTCCAACTCGTTGGGTCTGGGCATGGGTGGAGGCGACATGGGAATGAGCGGAGGCGGCGGAGGATTGGGATTGGGTAATTCGGGGTTAGGCATGGGCTCGTCTATGGGTGGGGGTAGTGGAGGCGGCATGGGTAATTTGGGACTGGGAATGGGCTCCGGTTTGGGTAGTGGAATGGGGTCGAATTTGGGGTCCGGATTGAGCGGCGGTTTGAGCGGATTGGCCAACAGCGGTGTTTTGAATTCGGGAATGGGATTGAGCGGAGGCGGCGGAGGTGGTAATGGAAATTCCGGTGCAAATTTGAATTCGTTGGCGTCGTCGCTGAATGCGGCGGGTCTGATGGGTGGAGGGATGGGATCGATGGGTTCGATGGACGGTGGATTTGGAAGCGGCGGTAATTCCGGTGGTAACGGCGGGATGGGAATGGGTCGCGATTTCGATTACATGGATCGCGAGTATCGTTCGTCGAATGATCTCTACAGTAACCGCGGCAGTAGTGCGAGAATAGTCGATACGGTTTACATCAGAAATGTAAGTTTATTTAAACGAATTTTATTTTTGAAAAACAAAAAACTTAATTATTTTTAATTTTAGTTGCCCAATAACTTTACATGGCAGACGTTGAGAGATCGTTTTCGCGATGTTGGAGATGTGAAATATGCCGAAATGCGGGGTAAAGGAGTTGGATTAATTCGATTTGGAAGCGAACGTGAAGCTCAACGTGCAACGAGTAAACTTTTGTTTAAAATTTACACTTTTTAAAAAAAATGATTTTTAAAAATATTTTATTTAATTGATTTAACAGATTTAATGGATGGAGCACGAGTCGATGGTCGTATAATCGAAGCTCATCTGCAATAGTCGCATTCATTCGTTGGTTTGCTCGTGCGATGTATCCATCATGGATAATTCATTACATTTTTCCCCATATATTATCCAACCCCTTTCTTGATTCGGTGCTCGTCGTTGTCACTCGAAATCCAATGGCTGGAATCACAAAATTGTAACTGGAAAAAGAAAAAAATAACTTCATTTTCGTGGTTTTGTGTTGACGAATTCTTTGACTTTACATTGGATTTTATGTCATCGTTTTTAATCATCGTTTACATTTTTTTGATGTGATGGTTCTCCATATCGAAACGACTTAATTTTTTTGTTTTTTTGTTTTTTAAATTTTTAATTTTTAGTTTGTTTCATAGTTTTTAATGGCTCAAGTGTGATTTGTTGTTTGTTGCTAAAGTCTGGTGAAATTTGGCTTTTATTTTTTCTATTCCAATTTTTGTCTGTATTTTTCTTTCCAAATTGGATAATTTTGTTTTTTTTTTAATTCATTGAATAATTTTTGTACGGATGGCAAATTCCCATCGCTCTCTTTCACCATTTTATTTTTAAAAAAATTTCTTTTAAGGATTTTCGTTTCGTAATAAATATTCCTTCAAGTAGTTCGAATCGTCTCGTTTTATTCATTTTTTATTTTATCAGAGGGAGGTTTTTAACAAAATGATTGAATTTTTTCAATTGTTGTTGAATCACTCGGGGAATTATTTTTTTTTACTTTTTATTTGCAGCTGGGATTTTAATACGGGTAAGTAATTTGTGAGTATTTTTATATTTATTCAAATGCATGTTGAAAATATAAAATATAAAATTATTTCCTTAATGTCAACATTTTATTATTGTATTACACGAAATAAATTTCATGTGTATTTGTATGTATATTTACTTCGTTTATATACATTTTACAAACAAAATATCACCAATTTTTATTTAAATTATATCGACAAATAGTTTTTTCTATTTTTAGATAAGTCAGGAATATTTACATATTCAAAATGTTATTTACAAATGATTCACGACTTGGGTCAAAGACATTAAATGAAAAAGTGGACTAAGCCAGATAATTACGTCATTTAACTTTATTTAAACATTTGCACGACTTATTTTATTCTGTTGATTAACTGTATCGCGTATTGAACAGTATTTTATAACAAATTGAAACATGGATGAATTGGAATGTGTTAAAAAATTAATGCAAATAACAGCTGTTAGAAATACTAAAGAAACTTTAACTAATTTTTATTCAAATACTAAAAGTAGGAATGAATTTATTCATATTTGTTGTTCTTCCGCCGAAAAAACTTGGATTTTTATTTACAACGGTTCGTATCCTATTTTACGTGTATTTGGTGGTCCAAGTAAGTAAATTTTTTAAATTTTTAAAAAATTTTATTTTTAATTGCATTTTTATTTGTCAGTCAAAATGGCCGATTCAGTCGCTTGTGTTCTTTTGGACAAAGCTCAAGAAAATTTACCACCTTTATTAGAATTTCCTATAAATGTATAAAATATTTTTTAAATATATTTTTAGTTAAAATATTTTTATTCTAGACATTATCAACTGGTTGCCAACGTTTAATTAATTCATCGTTCGTGCAATTCGCTTTGTCGACGGCAGATTCCGCTCTTAACATCGTTGAGAAAACTGTTTCGTTCGTAATAATACCTGTAAAAATAATTATTTTAACTAGAAATCAATTTTAACATCCTGTTTTTCAAATCGTAGGTACAAACAACCGGTGATGACATTGATAAGAATTGTGATAAACGACATTTTTCCGAGCCCATTAAATCAATTTATAATGTTGCAACTTTACCAATACAGATAACTGTAAGAGATTACAAAATAAGCTTTCAACTAAATGATAAATTTATACTTTTTAGGGGAAAGTTGTTTGTGCAAGTAGAAATACGATTAAGCAATTTCAAAATAAACCGTCCATCGAAATCAACGTAATAAATATGACTTAAATGTTAATTTATTTGTAATTTTCTATATATTTTTTTAGATTATACCTCCAGATGAAGATAAAAAGAAACATCACAACTTTCTTGCTCATATTGCTCATTTACCATTGAGAGCACTTCATTTTATAGGAATGTTGGCCGAAAAAAGATCAATTTTGCGTCGTCAAACGTCTTGCGAATTGACAGGTTTAATTTACAATAGAAAAATAATAAAAAAAATTAATTTTTAATTTTTTTTAGATTTGAGTCTCGAGAGTTGCCAAAAAGAAATGGAATCAGTCGATAGAATGTGGAAAGTTTTGGACGATCTCGATGCGGATTACAATAACGAAGTGAAGGAAGCGATTGTAGAAACTGAATCAGTAAAGTTTATTCAATCTGAATTGAGGTTTTTACATAATAAAATTTTTTTTAACAGAACGAGGATTATGCCAATGAAAATGTTATGACAGAACCGATTAATGATGACGTTCAAGTCGCTTCTACCGATCCTATTCCAAAAACGCAGGTAAAAAAACAAGGAACGAAAGTAGTAAAATCAGTTAAACCTCTAGACAAAAATAAACCAAAACCAAACGCGCAAGAAAAATCTAAACCGCAAAGAAAAATCGCCATTACTCAAACTCGAGCACCTTTAATGATCGAAAGGTGAAAAAAATTAGAATTAAAATAAATATTTAAAAATAAAATTAATTTCGATAACAGTTCGAGAAAAATGGTGGAAACTCGTAAAACGCGAACAACTTCAAAATAAATAATGGGTAGGAATTAGAATAAAATGAGGCTTTAACTGCATTTTTGCTTATTTTGCTTATATTGGCTTAATTCACGAGTTAATGTTATTAATGGACTTTTTTTTGTTTTTTTCAGGATGATGAAAATATTAATGATACGCTGAATATTGAATCATAATTTTGTTACTACTTAACTTGAACGTAATATATGGCATAATAAACATTTATTTAATTAATTTTTTTCTTTTTCTTGATAAATTGACATTATAGTTTTTGGTTATTAATGACAGGACAAATTGAATGACTGATTGAAATCAGTTATCCATAAATTCACGAATGCAAAAAAAATTGATGTTTATGTTGACAATCAATTGAAACATTTTAAGTGCTTTAATTTTTAGAGATAACAAAATGTCTAATAAAGATGCTAAATTTTCTTGAGTTTTATTTAAAATAATACAAGCGATGGATTTATCCATCAAAATCAACATTTGCAGAAATTGAAAAAATTGAAGTTTTTACAAAAACTGATTTTCTTCGATTTTGATTTTGAGTGCAGTTTTGAATAGCTCTGTGTGCAGGCAAAATTTGCAAATGACCACAGATCTCTGGGTGCAGTTGTTCGCCAGATATTTTAGAAAATCATTTTTGGGTTTTCTGTTTTTTTGCTGTAACTCAAAAACTAGCGATTAAAAATCACTTTTGACACCAGAATCGAGTTCCTTGCATCAGACTGCATTCATCAATGCATTAAAATCAACAT
>JAQFZU010000535.1:0-23669 GCA_034696185.1 Henia vesuviana | reverse complement strand
TGAACGAGTCCCGGAAGTTGATGGCGAACATTCGAACGACCGACCCGCGCAGGAACATCGTACGGAAGTGGTCGTGGACCAAACGACTCACGTTACGACGAACCACATCCGATCCGTCGTCGCACGACGGCGCGGAAGGATACGACAAATCGTACGACGAAATCGACCAACTGTACGACTACGTCAGAGGTTTCGTGCCGATGCCACCGATCCCGCCGCCGATCGAATCGATCCCGACACGACGTCATTCGGTGCCGGTGTGCCCGACCCGTCGATACGCGCCGAGTCCCGCTCGACGCAGACAGAGATTAATCCGCGTGAAAAAGAGTCCGTCGTCGCCGGTGTTTCGTACGAGGTACAAATCCTTGACCGACTTAACGGCGGATGCGGATTCGAGTAATTCGGCCAATTCGACCAAAAACGAAACGAACGTTTCGAAGGGACTACTTTTCAGACCGCGTTCGCTCACGAATCTCTTGTTCGGTGCCAAAAGCGAGGAAAAATCTAAATGTTTGGGCACTTTGTATTTGTAAATCCACAAATTTCATTTTTCGTATTAATAAAAATTCATTTTTATATTTTACGAATTTTTATTTAAAAATGGGTCGTTCAACTCGTGACCTCCACTTCTGGGAATTAGACCTTGAAATAAAAAACGGCCATTAATTTCCCTTTTCGTCGCCCGAGGCGCTCCAATATGTCGACGAAGGTCAAATTTTTTTATTTTTTTTTATTATTTTAAAATCTTTTTACGACTTTCTTCGAAGTATTGATTCGGATGCGAAATATTTTGTTCCGGTGGTGATCCGTGGATCGATTCGAAGTAAATACTGCACGCCATGTTGTAATGTTGAGCTTCGATTAAATTTCGTATTTTTGACGATTCCATTACGTTCACGTTGTTCTTTCTCAAGTATTTATTTAATTCCGTTTTATCCCAATGTTTAAACGGACATCCTTTGATGAGAAAATGGAGAAATTAATTTTTAGATGCGAATTGGATTTTTAGATACGAACCGTGCGAATCGCCGGGCCCGGGCGCGTTGTTAGATGCGATTTTGACGCAAGAAAACGGAGTGTAATTTCGTCTGTTTCCTTCCTGTCCGTAGTTGTGCCGGATGTTGTATACATATTTCTTTTGGAACTGTGGGTAATTTTTTTTTTTTATTAATGACCGGAAATTTAATTTTTAGACATTTTTTTTGTTTACTTCCTCTTCCGTTATTTTCTTGCAAAATTCTTTTCTCCAAAAATTCAAACTTTCGTCCAATTTCATTCCGATTCCTTTTAAAAACAAACTCAACTGCATCCGTCCGCCATGTCTCAAATGGTGGTTGATCCGGAAGTTGTCGTAAAGCGTTTTCATGCACGGCGGGAAACTTTTGATCGACAACTGAAATTCCAGTTCACTTACCAATTCAAAAGTGAAGTGGAAAATGGGAAAACGTAAAACTCACCGAATCCAACATGTCCGCCGTGATTTCGTTGGCGTTTCCGGTTTCGAACGACGTGTTGTAAGTTTTACCGGTGTAACGTAACGGAAGTCCGTTTAATATGCGCAAACAACGATCGTCTTCGTCCATTTTGTTTAATTTACGCCGCGTCAACGCCAAAGCTCTGGACAGAACCGATCGGTAATAATTAGTGACCAACGACTCCATTTCGGGCAACGGTAAATACGCAAAACCCTTTTTTAACACGATTCGACGTTTACGTAATAAATTATCGACTTGAAAAAACGCCACTTTAAAAACGTCGACGTATTTCACGTAATGTTCGTTGATGTACGAATAAAGATCGATTAATTCCGTTTTCCATTTCTCCCTCTCCTTTTCGCTAATCTGCAACGGGAAATTCAAAAATGGGAAACTGGAAAAACTGGAAAACGAATTTTATTTTACCGTTTTATATGGTAATTTGTTTTCGACGATAAATTCTAATTTTTCTTTCGACGTTTGAGTGATGAATCTGAATCGAAATAAATCGGTTTCTTGTTCGATGAACCAATTTTTAAGTGATTCGGTTTTACAATAAGCGAGACGAAGGATGAAATGCGAAATGTAATCGCGATGACGACATTCGTCGTGGATCTTGAAATACGAGAGTAAGTTCTCGTTACGTAATCGGGTCATTAAATCGAATTTGCATTCGTCGCGGTAAATGAAGTTTTTATATTTCACTCGAATCGATTCGATTATTCGTAAAACTTTTTGAAAAGAAAATTATTTTATTAATTTAAAAAATTTTTTTTTTTAAATTAAAATTACCTTTGAGTCGTTCGAGCGCCATTTCTTCAAAGTCGTTTAAAGTTATCGTTTGTTGCGGTGGTTCTATGTAGAGTTGTAAGTTTTGTTTTTCGCTCATTTCTATTATTAATTCCATTCGTTTCGACGATGCGATCTCCATCTTGACACTGGAAAAAACAAATCGACAAAATGGCGAGGCGAAACACTTTTTCCCGCCAAAATTAAATCTCGCGAGATTCACGTCGGTTACGTAACGAGAGTTGGATCGATTTTTAAAATGTATTAATTAGCGAAATAAAGTGAAATTTAATATTAAAACGAAAATTGATTTAATTTATTCATTTTTTGAAAGCGCCATCTGTGAGTGTCGGACTCAAGGTCGAATGAAATGGATTTTTTAAATTATTTTTTGATTTAATTAAAAAATAATTTTAAAAAATTTAAAAAATTTCAACGAAGCAAAACGTTAAAAAAAAAGGAATTAAATTTTATCAAATTAAATGTTGTTTTAAATTCCTCGTTATTTACTGATTCGGACCGTTGAACATTCGTGGAAAAAAAGAAATTCCTGAATCATTCGGTGACGAGCGGCGACGAGGGTAAGAAAAAAAAATATTTTTAAAAATTTTATTTAAAATATTTTGAAATTTGATATTTCCAACGAATTTAATCGATAAGAAAAATTTTTTAAAAATATCAAAACGATTTTTGTAGTTTCGACTCACGACCCTCGGATCGGAATGACAAAATAAGAAATGGCCGTGAGCTCCATTAACATTTTCTTTCTTCTCTTTACGCAAACGTTTTTAATTCGTTTAACGTCGACGCAAACGATTTTTGGTGAGTTTTAATTTAATTAATTAACGTTTGAATATTTAAAAATTATTTCCCGTTATTAATTAACGGGGTTTTGGGTGTGAGGGTAATGCGAAAAGGTGGGATTTAAAATTTTAAAAAACGAAATTTAAAATTTTTCAAGATTTAATCGATGGCGAATTACGAATTCGAGTCAAAAGAGACGAAGTCGCCGAATTGGGAAACGCCAATCAGTATTTCGACGAATTACTAAACAACACCAAACAACTGATCATCGACAGGTAAAAACATTTTTATTTTTAAAATTTAAAACCTCAAAAACGAATTGCGAACAGAAACTACGACCCGTTGGACATCGGGCGCATCGATATCTGCTCCGAGTGCCAACTGGCGGGATTGACGAGCATCAAACGAACGGGCGATTCGACGGTTCGACAAGACGGCGACGACGTCGTTTTGCAGACGAACGTCGGATTCGAAGAATTAAAAGGCGATTGTCGATGTGCCAAAAAGTATTTTCTTTTCGTTAATTATCGATTAATTAATTAAAATAAATTTAAATTAGGATTTTATTCATAACGTTTCACGGCCACCTGTCGGCGGTTTTACGTAACTTGGCGATGCGCGGAACGATCAGAACGAGTACGGCGGTGCGCATCCACCCGGTCCTCGAAGAATTCTTCGTTACCGACAAAGGCCAATTGGATTTAAAATGGGAAGGAAAAGGTTTTTTGGCTTTTCTTTCGGAAGGAATTTTTAATTTGTTTAAAAGTAAATTTCGTTCGCACGCGCAAAATGCTTTGCCCGGTCTGTTACGATCGACCATCGAAAATAATTTGCATCGAGTATCGTCGATGGGTTCGTAAATCGTTTTTATTTAAATTTGAAAAATTATTCATGTTTTTTAAAGAATCTGAAAAAATTAAAATAAAAATTAAAAATAAAAATAAAAATCCGAATTTATGTACCGCAGTCACTAATCCCGCAGCGATGGTGGATCCTTTGGATCTGAGCATGAATCGACCCAATTCTTTGATGTCTTTGTATAATTCGACGCAAACGGGTCGACCGGTCTCGATCTCGATCATGGCGCTGGTGTTCCGGGTCAGACAACGCGGCCTCGTTTTCGTCACTTCGCCATTACTGCGATTTAATTGGCTGATTAATTTTTTAATGATGGCCGGTTCGCTTAATGCTTGGTAATGGAAGACGACCTGCAAAATGGACATTTTTTATTATGAAACAAAAGTCGAATTAATTAATTTTAAACCGGAAATCCTTTGGTTATGGGTACGTCGATGTTGAAAACGACGATTCTCGCGTGAATGCGCGAGGATGCGCGAATGGGTCGACTCGGACTGCACATTAGACTTCCCGTGGTGACGTTCGCCATGTCCATGTTGGATATGGTGAGTGTCACGTGGTCGCCGGCGAAAGCCGAAGTGACCGGTTGATCGTCGATGATGACGTTTTTCACGTGCGCAGTTTCGCCCTGAGGCATCACCAGCACCCGGTCGCCGTTACTCACGTGACCGGTCTCGATACGACCCGAAACGCAAAATCCACTCATTTGACCTTTGAAAATGTCTCCCACCGACATCCGGAACGGTTTCGTCATCGGTCGTTCGGGAGATTTGAAATTATCTACGAACGAAATATTTAAATTAAATTAAAATTTGCATAAATTTGCATAAAATTAACCGATTTGTTGCAACAAAGTCCTTCCGGTGTACCAATTTGCATTTTTTTCGGTCGGTGCGTCTTTGAGATTACTTCCGGTCAGACCGCTGCAAGGTATGTACTGGACATCCGGTTCCTTGAACCCCACTTGTTTGAGAAAATGGCCGATTTTAGCCACGATCTCGTCGAATCTGTCGCGAGACCAATCGACCGTATCCAATTTGTTGACGACCACCACGATTTGAGCGACCCCCAACGACCGAACGAGCAACGCGTGTTCCCGCGTCTGTCCGCCGGACTCGAATCCCGTCTCGAACTCGCCTCGAGTCGCGTCCACCACCAGCAACGCCGCGTCCGCCTGCGCGGCGCCCGTGATCATGTTGGGGATGAAATCTCGGTGACCGGGCGCATCTAATAACGTGATTATCTTCGAATCGGTCTCGAATTTCGACTGACCAACGTCCATCGTGATTCCCCTCGTTCTGGAATTGAAAAAATTTAAAAGAAAAAAAAATTTACTTCCGATCGGAAGTGCTTTTTACCGTTCTTCGCCGGTCTCGTCGAGGACCCAGGCGTATAAAAACGATGTTTTTCCGATTTTTTTCGATTCTTGTTGATATTTGTGCATCAGTTTTTGACTGACGGAACCGACCAGGAATAACAAATGGCCCATCAAAGTACTCTTTCCGGCGTCCACGTGACCGATCACCACCATGTTGATCAGATCTTTCGACGACGATCGCAGTTTCGAGTATTCGGATTCCACGTCGAATTTCGGGTTTTCTTTTACCGGTTCCGGTTTTTCGCGCGGGGTTTTTTCCGGTTGGGTCGAGGGTGTTTCCGGTTGGGGTTCCGGGTTTGTCTGAAATAAAAATTTTTTTTTTGATTTTAATTTTTTTTTTTTTTTAAATTTTACTTCCGGTTCCTTGGGGATGACGACTTCCGGTTTTTGTGGTTCTGCTCGACGGAAGGAAGTGAATAAAATTTTTTTTTTTATGTTAAAAAAATAATTAAATTTATTTGTGACTTTTGGGAATTTTTAAAATAAAATTTTTTTATAAAAAATAATTTTTGTCGGAAATGTCGAATTTCGAAATGAGTAATGGCGGCGAAGATGGCGGTCGAGGGACGGAAGTCGATTTGAGTTTGAGACACGCGACGGTCGCGAACGAAGATGGGCGCGCGACCGGAACTGGATTTTCGGACGGAATTAAATTCCGACAAATTTTCTCTTTCGAAATCGTCGGAATTATCGGTTTTTTCGATTCGATTTGATTTTTATCGATTAATCGAGTACTTTTAAGAGCGCGACTCAAATCGAATCCGACATCGTCCGTTGTCGAATTTGTCGGAATTCGAATTAAATTTTCCGATTTCGATTTCGAAATTAAATCCGCGAGCGAAAATGCGGGACGAGCGAGATTTGCCCGCGCCAAATCCGACAACGACGGGCCGCCATTGTCGGATTTCGACATTCGAAACCAATTATTTCCGACATCCGACGACTGTTTTCGAATCAAACTCGACAAATTCGTATTGGGTATTTTCAACGGAAACGCTTCATCTTACCTTCCGGTTGCCAAAAAAAAAAAAAAAAAAAAAATGGCGTCAAGTTAGACAATTTTTTCGAATTCGACAAAATTAAAACAAATAAAACCTTTTCGAATCCTTTGTCGGGGAATTCGTTGCGGTTTCGGTTCTTCCGAATTATTCGATAAAATTCGATCCAACGATTTTTCGACATCGAAATCGTTCGCTATTATCGATTCTTTGATGATATTAATCGGAATCGAATCGCCAACGACGTTGTGGATTTCGTCCAAACACGACTCGAGACGAGCTGGAAAAAAATGGAAAAAAAATCGATTAAAAAAATCGATTTTAAATATCGATTTGTATTTAAACCTTTATCGATATCGTTTAAACGAATCGATTTTTCTTCGTGTTCTTCTTCGGGGATGTCGTCGTTTTCACCTTTTAAATAATTGGAAAACGAATAATTCTTGGTCGTACGATCGTACATGAATTCGGCCGCTGAAAATGAAATATTTTAAAATATTAAAACGAATTTGTTTTTGTTGTTTTACCCGTGTTTGGCGAAATGCAATAATCGTCTTCGACCGAGCGACCGTAAACTTCGTCCACGTCGCATTCTGTAAAATCCATTATCGAAATAAAAATTGCTTTAAAGTGAAATTAATGCGAAATTACCCTCGTCGTAGTTCATTTTACGTATGTTTCTGTGTCGCGACATGGTGAAATCAAACGTTAATCTTCTTATCAACTTGTTGTGGTAGCCATTTTGTTCGAAATCAAATTTTACGATTTTAATACGAAATTTAATTTAAATGTTTTCAAATCGACTTTAAACTATTGAGATTATTATAAATTTAATTAAAACTAATTAATTAGTTATAATAGTAAATAAATAAATAAAAATAAATTTATTCAAAATTCAAACGAACCAATCGAATGGAAGACGACGTCATCCAATCTCGATTTTCGCTATTCAAAATGCAAAAACGGAAAAATGCAAATAAAGAAAAAAAAAATATTTTTAATGCATTTTTAATAGTTGAAAAAAAATTAATTTTATACACATTAAATTAGAAAAATAGAAAGAAAAAGAAAAACTAACACGAAATAACATCTTTGGATTTTTTGAATATTTTAAAAACAAAAAAAAAAAAAAAATGAATAAATTAAAAAATTAAAAATGAAAAAATGAAAAAATGAGGTGCACAACGTCACAATTCACTACGAATAATCTCAGTAAAAAAAAAAATGTATTTTTTCTTTTTAAATTATAAAAATGAATGAAAAAATTCAATTTTTCTTTTAATCCCAACTTCGATCGCTGTCGAATAAATGATCGTCGTCGTCGTCATCGGAGCTCATTAAATTGTCATTTTCGTTATTGAAATGATTTTTTTCATTTTTTTCATTTTTTTCATTTTTTTCAACTTTTTCAACTTTTTCTTTACGTCGTTTCGTTTTCGTATCTTCACCGTCTTTTGAATTACGCCGATATTCGTAAACGATTGGAAAAATGTGCTCGATCGCCGCTTGGACGTTGAATACACTCGGAGCTGTCGGTTTTGAATAAATTAGTTTTCATTATTTAATTAAAAATGTGTTTTTTTATACCAGTAACGGTGATACTTCCAGTCGAGAATATTTTTAAAGTTGCTTTTGGATCTTTTAATTTATACGTTACTCCAGGGTGAAGTTCGGGTTCGTAACTGAAATATATTTTTTAAATATTTTGAATATTTTGAATATTTGATTAAAAACCTGGCATTTGCTCGATGGTCGTTTGAAAATTGAATAATTCGTATGGCAAATGGCATCGAACACGTTCCTAATACATTAACGACTCTGTAATTACTAAAACGCACTTTAAATCCAAGTTTTTGTAAAGTTCGTGCGAATTTTCGTGCTGCGATTTTCGCAAAATCCTCACTAAAATTTAAATAAAAATAAATTAATTTTAAATTAATTTAAATTTAATTTAATTAAAAAAACCTCGTTGCGCCTGTGCAAGTGATTTTTCCCGACGACCACATACTCGCAGTAGTGTACGGTTTACGTATTTTCATTGTCACCATCTTTAAAAGAATAAAATAAAAATTAATTTTTAAGCTTTTTCAATTTTTTCAGAATTATTTACGCCATTTTCACGTCTGTATTCGACATTGGGCGCTTGTAATGCGATTTCGCGTAAGTTTAAGTGACATCGAACACTGAAACTACAAACGACGTTGTTAATGACAATGTCTAATTGAGTCGGAGCTTCGTCCGATGTTTCGTTTTGATCGTTTTTATTGTTTTCTTTTTTCAAGTAATCACTGAATCCGTTTTCTTCGTGGATCAAAGCCATTTTTTTAATTATCTGCAAATAGACAAAAAAATTTAAATTTTACAATGCCATTTTTCCATTTTTATTTTTTTTTGCTTTTATGCTTTTTTGGGTTTCGAATGATTTAAAAACGATTTAAAAATTAAATTAATTCATCGCACCTTCGATGCGAGCAGAAAAAGACCGACTCGACTTGTTTACTTGCTTTTTCTTCCGACACGAGATTCGTTTTCCACCGACTCGTCCGTTCTCACCGACAACCGATTATTTAATCCTTTATAAATGCTACGAGTCGTGCCGTTGGTCGAGCCGATATTTATCGACCAATCGCGGCCGTCCTTACAATTCCAACCTCGAAATTTAATGACGTAATATTGGTTGGTTTTTCTTAAAGATTTACGACATTTTATTACTAATGAAATTCGAGCCGGGTTAAATCGTCATCAATTTGTTTACCTCGACGGCTGTTTTGGTTTTGGATAACGAAAGGTCGGTAATAGTCGAGATAAATGCGTCGTTTTTAATTAATTATCCTTTTAAAAGGTACTGAAACAATGGGTGGTGCCGTAAGTGCGGGCGAAGACAACGACGACTTAATCGACAACCTTTTAATAGCCGATTACATAAAAACGCCAATAGTGGAAAAAGTATTTCGCGCCGTCGATCGAGCGTTTTATTACACGGAAGATCAAAAGGACACCGCGTACAAAGACGTAGCTTGGAAACACGGAAATTTACACTTGTCGGCTCCGTGTATTTACTCGGAAGTGATGGAATCGCTCAAACTCGAAGCGAATTTAAGTTTTCTGAATTTGGGCTGCGGAACTGGTTATTTGTCGACGATGGTCGGACTCATTTTGGGTATAAAATTATATAAAATTTTGTATAAAATATAAAATTAATTTTAATTTTAAGGTCCGTACGGGTTAAATCACGGCATCGAAATACACCAAGATGTTGTCGAATACTCGAATAGAAAATTGGAGGAATTTAAAAAACATTCGTCGGCCATCGACGAATTCGAATTTTGCGAACCGAAATTCGTCGTTGGAAATTGTTTGCAGTTGGGATCCGAATGTCGGATGTACGATCGTGTTTATTGCGGTGCCGCTTGTCCACCCGAACATCAGAATTACATGAAAAATTTAATCAAAGTCGGTGGGATTCTCGTCATGCCTTTTAACGAAGAAGTTGGAAAAATAAATTTGAATTTTTCGCTTTTTAATTTTTATAATTTTTTTTAAATTTTTTTTAGTTGTTGCAAATTACGAGGGAAAGTCAAACAAAGTGGGATACGCGTTCGATTATGCCAGTGTCGTTCGCGTCGTTGATTTTACCACGAAAAGACGATTGTTTGCATACCATTACATTACGTGATTTTTGACTTTTTTTTAATCAATTTTTAATTTAATTTTGAATTTTGAATTTTTAGCCGAGAATCGACCGTTGACATTGCAACAAGTTTGTCGTTCGGTTATACGTACGATTTTACGTCAAAATGTGTCCGAAAAGGTTAATCCTCGATCGCCGAAAAGACAAGCCAAGAAACGCTGCGTTCGTCGTTTGGTCATTCCGATATACGAAGAAAGCGACAACGAAACGAGCGGCGAAGACGAGAGCGAAAACGAGGACAATCGTCGACATTTTTCGGCCGTCATCGAACACGTTTTCGGACGAAATTCCAATTCGTTCGCATTTTCGACGTTGGATTTTTCGAGAAAAGAAGAAGAAAATGTGGAAGAAACGAAAATGGAGGAAGAATCGACGAGCGAAGGAGTTAAATCACGTCCGACCAAAGCTCTTTTGTTGTCGAAAAGATTAAGTTTCGTCGATCCCGACAGCGACGACGATCAAACGGACCAATTTCCTTTCGATAATGACAATAACAAATCCGTTTTGCCAGATAAAATTATGGCGCTTCCGTTACCGATCGCTTTGAAATATTTTCTCAATAATTATCGTCAATTTAATTAATTCATTTTCTTTTTTTTCTTTTTAAATAGAAATGGAAAAATAAAATAAAATAAATAAATTTGTTTTTGACCAAATTTTTTTTTATTTCAATATTTGAATATTTGAATATTTAAATTAAATTAAGTTGTGATTTGATCGTATTGCATGTTCAATACGGTTTGCATACTCGATTCGACGTGTTCCAGATTAGTTGACCAATTTTTAAGGATTTCGTGTAATTGTTGCCATTGGTTTTTGCTGAATGTTCGATGAACTGTCGACGATACCATCACTTTGTTGTTGAGTTGGTCGATTTTGGCGCGAACCATTTTGGTTCGAACGACTAGAAATTTTATTTTTTCATTTAAAAAAAGAAAATTTTTTTAATTTTTAATTTTTTTACCTTCGATTACGAAACTTTCGACCGATTCGGCTTCGAGTTTGAGCTCGAATTGAACTTGATCGAATGGGATGTCTTTTTTATTCTCGGCCATTTGCATAAATGTTAAAATTCGCATTTTTTGCACGTTTCCTTCGTGACGTAATCCTATCAATTTTAAAATTTATTAAAAATTAATTAAAAATTAATAAAAAATTTATTAACAAAATTACCCAAAGAATGAACGAAATCTTTGTTGTTTTCGTAGAACTGTAAATAAGCGGATAAACGATCGGATACGAAAATTGTCAATAAATCGTGTATTAATTCGCCCTCTAAAAATTTGACCGGTTTCAACACGAGTAAATGATCGAGTAAAAACGTGTTCGGATCTCCCAAAGACGTGACGATACATCGATGCGCGTCGTCTCGGGCTTGACAGGCGTTGTCTTCGGTGTACGTACTTAGTAATTCGATCATTACTTTAGATGCCAAATCACTCATTCGACATTCGAGTAAAACTTCGTGAAGCGAACGTAATAAAATCTGCAATTTATCGGTCGAAATAGCGCAATTCTTCACCCACGACTTCAACTGAAATTAAAAAATATTAAATTTAATTTATATTTAAAATCTTTTCTTATTTACTTTATCCAAATCCGTGAAAATGGATTTGATGTTTTCGGTTTGTCCCGCCACTTTAATCATGTGGTAATAAATGTGGTAACGTAACGGCGAACGTTCGTTTAAACCGTAAAATAAATTATTTAAACATCGAAGTGAAGTTTGAGCCATGTTTTTCGTCGGTGATTTCGTCATTTTCTCGCAAAACGATAAAACCAAATTCTCGCTGCAACTGTCGGACGGCATCATAATCAACAGCGACACGATACTGTTTAAAACCGCTTCGATTTCTATTTAAATAAAAATTCTAAAATAATTCGTTTAAATATTTTTATTTTACCTGATTCGGTTTCTTTAAACGTTAAATCGCATATGTCGATTATTTGTCTCAAATCCTTTTCCAATCCATCGTTACTCGATTCTTCCTTGATTTCGGCACCGATGCCTTTGTAATAAGAACGGATTTCGCCCACCTACATTTAGTATTTCATTTCGTTTCGTTTTTAAAATCATTTAAAACTTACGAATTCTTCGAAACTGATGTCGATGAATGCAGGAACACTCATATTTGTAAACGTGGTTAATGCCGTTCACGTTAAAATCAAAGATGGTGGAAATTAGTGGTTTCTGTCAGTTAACGTTCGGTGGCGCCACTCGTCGTTCCAAGAAAAGAAAAGACTCAAAAAATGGCTATGTTATTGGCGAGAAGCTTTTCCGGACTCAAATGTTTGAATCGTTCCATTTCGATTTATCCCTCGCTTCTAATGCCGGATAAAAGTAGAAATGTTGCTTTACATCGAATGCCATTTGTTAATTGAATATATTTTCGTTCGTTAGTGATGCCGGACCCGATCGAACACGCAACGGGGTTGGAGAAGAAGGAATTATTGGCTCGATTGGCTGGAAACGACGTATAAAAATGGCTTTTTAAATTATTTCTTTAATTATTTTTTAATTATTTTATTCGTAGAATCCTTTCGATATGAAAGTGTATAAAAGAGGTCCGGGCTCGAAAACCAATCCGAATTTGGTCCCGTCCGTCAGCAAACAACGAATTATCGGATGCATTTGTAATTTTATTTAAATGAATATGCTAATTTTTATTAAATTTGAATAATTTAAAAGGTGAAGAAGATGCAACTTGCATCAATTGGATGTGGTTGGAAATGGGGGAAGCGAAAAGATGCGAATGTGGTTATTGGTTCAAAATGGTGGAAACGAAACCGTTGTAAATTAATCGATTTAATTAATTAATTAATAGTTTTGTAGTTAAATAATTAGATGAATAAAAAGATATTATTTCAAAGTTGAAAAAAAATATATTTTTTCTTTTATTCACGATTAAAATAGAAAAATTAAAATTTCCGTTTTTTTAAATAATAATTTTTTCGGGTTTTAGTAGCACCCTTAAACATGCAAATTAAAAAATAAATCGACCCGAAAATACCTAGAAAAAATATGCAAATTGCAAAAAAATTGAAAAAAAATTTAAATAGTTTCACGATTTTGGTGAATAGAAAAACGAGCCACCGTCGATTTACGACATTTTTTCCGAAAATGTCGACGACGCCATTCGATTGTCCTCCATTTTGGTTTTTAAGAAATGTTTTTTTGGCTTTAATGGAAGACGGTGGCTTTTATGAATATTTAATTTTTGTTTTTAAAAATCCCTCCACGAGTTTTTTGAAAATTTAATTATTTTTAAACGATTTTTTGTTTATTTTTGATTATTTTGAATATTTTTTGTTTTTTTTCACTGTTCGTGGCGAGTTCGTTTCTTCTTTTTCGGTATTTTCGCCTCCTGCCAAGCCAATTGGGCTGAAAATCGGTTTTAAGTATTGGTTATTTTTGGTGTTTTTGCTTTTTTTTTACTTTTACCCAAATTTTCCGTTTCGTCGAAAGCGGGTTTTGGTCCGGTTTTGTCATTTTTAGATGCGACCGGTTTCGGTTCGCTTTTTTTCACGTTTTCTTCGTTTTTCATTTTAACTTTTTCGTTTTCGGTCGACTTTTTCACCTTTTCTTGTTTCTTCTCCGGTTCCGATTTCGGTTTCGGTTTGTCCGCTTCTTTTTTCGCTTTCTCGACCTCTTTTTTCGGTTTCTCCGCTTCTTTTTTCGCTTTTTCGACCTCTTTCTTCGGTTTTTCCACCTCTTTTTTCGGTTTTACAATCTCCTTTTTAGGTACATCTTGTTTAGGTTTCTTCTTTTCGGGTTGCTGACTTTTCACGTTTTCTTTCTTGCCACCATCTTGTTTTTTCTTTTCGGCTTCCTGTTTGGCCTTGTTTTCCGCTTCCTGTCTCGCTTTTTTATTCCCGTCGTCCTTCTTCTTGGCGCTTTTCTTCTCGATTAATTTAACTGAAAAGAGAAATTTAATTTTAATTTAAATTCCTTTAATTTTAATCCGTTTTTACTCGGTTTCTTATCGGGCGTCGCTTCTTTACTCGGACGACTTTCGGTGTCGTCGTCGCCTTCTTTTTTACGATTTTTCTTCTCTTTTCTCGACAACTGTTGAGTCCATTCGCCATTCGCAATTTCCTCTTCGTTTTCTTTCGCTTTTCGATTCTTCTTATTCAAATTTTTCTCGTTTTTCAACACCTAATTAAACATTAATTAATTAATTAATTAATTTTTAAAAATTAATTTACTTTTGTATTTAATTTCGCATCGTTTTGAATATTTTTCTCGTTTTTAACTTTCTGTTGTTTGTTTTCCTTGGTCTTGACCTTTTTATTCGTTTTATTCGTTTTATTCGTTTTATCCGGTTTATCTTTGGTCAACGACGAAAGATCGACGATCGGTCCATTTTGTGGCGTTTTCTGTTAAAATTCAAATTGACACGTCATCACACATTTGACGTTCGTTTTGCAATTATTTTTATTTATTTTAATTTAAAAACACTTTAAATTTATTATTTAAACTGTTTTTAAGGCTTTTTACTCACTTTTACCTTATTATTTTTCCTCTTTTTGTTGGCAGATGTTTTTTTATCGCTATCGAAGTTGAAACTCGGTGGTTGTTGCGGCGATTTAAAACCGAAAGCAAACACTAAAAGTGCGAATCCGATCACACCCACGACTGGGTAAGCGTAAAGCGGACTTATAGCTTGATAAAACTCCATCGTTAAACTCTATTTGCAAAACACCCGTTTAGTAAAACGTAGACACGAGATCGCGGCCCGCACTCCTAATATTAAAGTGCTCGGGCACGCCGATTTTATCCATTTAGCCGACCGATCGCGATCGTTGCGCCGACGTCATCGAATCTCGTACGTATCGCATCCGAACGATCCCGTCTGATTTTATATTGTTAAAAACTTTTTTTTTTTAATTAAAAACAATTAAAAGTATTAATCATTGTTTTCATCGTGTTTTGAATATTGTTTATTTCAAAGCGGAAATAAAAATCGAATCGTCATCGCATTCAAAATGGCGAATGGAACGAAACGATTATTTTTGGCTTAAAATTTGTCCATTTGCGGATTTGGCGAATGTAAGAATTGAATTAAAAATATGTGAATAAATGAAATTAATTTAATATTTTTGTTTAAAAAAAGGCGCAAAAATGACGAAAGGAAGCGATCGATGCAACGTCGATCCGGACGACGAAGAGAAGAAATTGGAAAACGCTTTTAAACGACTGAAAGTCGATAAAGAAAAGTAATTAAAAAGATGAATTAAATTAATATTTGTAATTTTAAAGTAATTTTTATAGGCGAAAACCACGTCACGCATTTCCGTCGAAAAGTCGTCACGCGACAACAACAACAAATTGGACGAAAAGAAACACGAAAAAAGAAGCCGAAACGAAATCGACGAGCAACGAAAACAAAGACGACGTAACGATGGACGAATTGGCCAGTTATTTCGAACATTTCGTGCACATCCCTAAAAAAATGTCCACCATGGCCGAAATGATGTACACGTAAAAGAAAATATCCTTTTGTAAATAAAAATAAAAGAAAATTTGCATTTAATTTAACTATTTAATTAAACTAGATAAAAATATACATCTCGGGAATGATAAATTAAACGGAATTTTGAATTATTTCAAACGCAGGTCCGATTCGGACGAAAAAACGACGTAAAACCGATCGTAATTCGGGTTTGAGTTCGGTGCATATTAAATCGCACAAAGACGGGTAATAAACGGACGCGTGAGCTCGAAACTAAAAAATTTAAAAATTTAAAATTTAAATAAAAATTTAAAATTCCAAAAATTTAAATTCTCACCCTCGAATCGGCCATTTTCTGAACTCTCGTTAAAAACAACAACAATAAATTAGTCCAGGCCTCGCGATGCGAATCGGTCTGCAACAAGGTGAAATACTCGAGTCCTTCTTGACAAATACTAAAATAAATTTAAAAAAATTGATAAAAATTGATAAAAATTATTATTATTATTAAATACTTAATGAGACGATTTTGTACGTCGACCCAAGCATCTTGTCGAGATTCGTCCGAATACATTCGGAATAAAATCCTCAACGCGCAGGCTAAACTTTGCGTTTCTTGTTTGAGTAAATTGGGTTTGACGTTCCCCTTGAATCCGGCTTTCCACAACATGTTGCGTTGGTCGTGGTTGGAGTTGAAATTTTTCGCGAATCGATGCGATTCGAGTACGCAATCGATTAATACGAATAATTGATTGGATTTTAAATATGGATACATTCCTTGTTCTTCTCGTTGTTGACTGTCTTCGTTTATACTCGATTCCATGTGCATTTCGGCCTTGAGAGAAAATTATTTTTAATTGTTTTGTTTGTTTTTAAAGATTTAAAACCTGTGCAGCTGCTAAGTTTTCGGCGTCGTCTTTTTTGCTTGTGGATGGGTAAAAGACGACGTTGTCGATCGTGTTGATTAATTCGAGTTGAACGACACATTTGATGAGTAAACTCGTGAATAATTCTATTAAATATTTTATTAATTTTAATTAAATTATTAATTTTTTTTAATTACCAGAAAGTGATAATTTTTTGTCGTCGTCCATTTCGTTCGGTTTCCACGTGAGTAATTGATGAGGGATTGTCGATTTGAATATTTCGATGATACATCGACAAGTTTCGTCCCAAATTTGTTCCGTGAATTTCATCCCGTTCGAAATGACTAAATTTTCTAAACAATTGGTGCCCGATCGCGCGAGTTGTTCGTTGTCTTGTTTGACGCACCATTGAAGTTGGACGTAGAGATCGGATAAGAGGATGGGGCTTAAAGCGTCGTAGTATTGAGTAAACACGTCGACGATGGCGTACAAAGCGTGATTACACGTTGTCGTCATCCATTCTGCTTTCTAAATAAAAATAAAATTAAAATATTAAATTAAAATATTCAAATGTAATTTACTTCGGTTTGTTGTTCCGGTAATTTCATGTTATCGAATATCCTAAAAATGATTTGAAACAAATCCTTCCACCAATGCAATTTGAACCAAGTCCCGTATGTTTTGACTATTTCGAAAAGTACGGTCAAACCACGTGTTCGTACGTCCAGTTTACATCGGTTGATTATGCACGAAAGTTCGAATAAAATGGGAAACCAACCCTTGACCCAAATACGATCGTCTTCGGGGATGGTTAAATCTTCCATGTTGTGTTCGCGAAACAACTAATTAAATTTAATTAAATTTAATTAATATTTTACAATTAAAAAAGTATTTTTCCAATTACGTCCGGTTTATCGGCAACGTATTTGGTGCAAATACGAATGAAACGAATCGCTTCCATACTCGTGTCGGGGAAATTAGCGTTACAAGCGAACTCCGATAAACATTTGATCGCATCTTGAAACGAATCGATGAGCGACGGGAAATATTTGTCGTAAATTTGCACTAAAAAAAATAAATTAAAAGTAATTAAAAATGAATTAAATAAAATGAAATAAAATTACGTATTATTTTGCCAGTGGTTTGGAAGGCCAACTCGACGATGCTCTCGTCTTGGTCTGCAGCGGCCAAGTGGAACACGCTAAAGATGTTCTTCCAACCCGATTTGATATTGGCGGCCTGCGAATTGACCATTTGAGCGACGCATCGTACGACCATGTCGCGTATGGTCGGCGATCGATTTCGTTTCATTATGTGTTCGAACGGACGGAGAAAATCTTTTTGAAATCGGTAATTTGTAAATTCGCCTTTTTCGATAAATTTCATGCTGAGTTGACGTAACGAATCGACGGCGAAAAACGCGATGTCTTCGTTAGTATTGCATCCGACTTTGTTGAAATGTTCGCCGAGCACTTGCCAGATGCGAGACCACTGTAATCGAATGCGGCTCATGTTGTAGTAGGAAATTTCCACGATTTTCTGTAAACTGAACATTCGCGGTTGGTTCGTGTTGGCTAATTCGTCGAGAGAGACCCGGCAAAGAGCTTTGACGAAATCGACGATGGCGTCGCCGTCCAAACGAATCGAACCGGTGAAAATACGATCGACGGCCACCACGACGCTTTGCGAACTCGTTTCGCTGATGGATTCTTGGATGCTCGCCATTTTCTTTTGGTCGAATTGACGGCTCACGCGGGCGACTTAAAATTTAAAACTAATTAATAAAAATTTAAATAATAAAATAAAAATTATATTTACAATCCAAAGAATCTAAATTAAAGAAAGGTCCGTCGGCCATCAGACGCGGTTTGACCCCTGTACCGATCAGTTGCGCCAATTCCAATTGAGAAATGCATTTCAAGATCTAAAAATCGAATAATTTATATAATTATAATTATTATATTGATTTATATTAATTTATATACTTCGAGCCACGATTTTCCCAAATAATTGCCGTCGGTGTGAGCGACAGCGATCAACGTTTTGATCGTGTCGATATTTTTCGATTTCATTTCGGTGATGGGCGAATTGGCGGTCAATAAGGTAAATCGTGCCAATGCCTGGACGTAAGCGTCTCTTTCCAACTGTAAAAAAATTTAATATTTAATAGAAATTTATTTAAAAACTATAAAAATAACATCCTCACTGTCATGTGAAAAATACAGGCGATCCGAATGGCACAGCGGATTCCGTCCAAACACAAAAAAGCGATTTCGGGATCGTCGCAGTCTTGCAAACCGACGCTGAACGCGGCTAAAAAAGGTGTCCATGCCATCTAAAACAAATACTTTAAATTATTATTTAAATAATTACAATAAATGTATACTTTAAACATGGGTCGAACGTGTTCGAGGTGCGTGGCGCAAGTGAACGGCGCTTGAACGTGACTGACCGATTCCATCAACCCTTTGGCGGTGGCTGCCATTTGCTCCATTTCCATGTAATAAAGTAATCGACGTTTCTTTTCGCTCGACACGACTTGTTTTCCGGGTTTGTTGGACGGCGCTTTCATGCGGATTTCGTTGCCCGATATTTCGTCGTAAATATCGGATAAATATTTTTCGGGTAAATCTTTGCTGTCGTTGATTCCCCGGTTCATTTTAATGTATTGTTCTTTAGTCATTTTATTTTTCACTTGCGAACTGTGCAAATCGGTCGTCAACATTATGATCGAATAGGCCAAGACGTACGCCGTGTCGGCCGATGCAAAAATGCCCAGACTGAAATTTTAAATAAATTAATTTAAATAAAATATTCGTTAAAATTCGATATTTGCATACGTTTGATTGCATTCGCAGTAACGACTCGCGAATTTCTCCATTAAACGATCGATTTTCTGCGCTTCGCCCGGTAATCGAAATCCTTCGAGGAAAATCCTCAATGCCGACACGAAATCTTTGTTGGCGAAATCCATTTGATCGATGTAAGCGCACATCACTTGTTTGCAAAACCTTTTAAAAAAAAATTTATATTTTTTAAAGTTTAAAATTTATATAATTCCATTTTTAATACTTGGAATGATCGCCGAGGAAATCGCCCATTTGATTGCGATCCAGTCGATCATCGTTGTGAAAAAAATGTGCGATATCCCACGCGGTATCGCCCAAAAGACTTTGATCTTGCAGATATTCCAACCCTTTGGTCGGTTTCCTCGCAAATCTAAAATTTAAAAATTAAAAAAATAAATTAATAAATTTTTTTAAAAATTAATTAAACAAATTACAATTCGATTCCCTGTTGCCAAATGTCTTTTTGTTGTTTCAACACTTCGAACTGTTCGAGATTTTCGGCTTTCAGCGAGCCCACACTACCGTAACTCGTCAACGTCACTCCTTTGGCCGAATCGCCGTCTTCGGACGATATTTCCTTCGTTTTCTCTTCACCCAAATTGGGATTAACGTACAAATCCTTACTCCATTCGACCATACATTTCAAAATAGACACCAAACACTCCAACCCTTTGATCCTCATACTTTTCTCTTGATTCGGCGATGCGCCCAATTCGACCGCTTGACGACCTTGCGCTATTTTCGATAAATCGTTCACCAAACGTTCGAATATATTCGCAGCTGCCAAATCGCAGTCGTAATTAACGTAAATATCGACGACGCTTTGAGCATCGGCGCAAATTCGCGTCAGGGCTTGAATGACCATCCATTTGTGCTCGAACGACGACGTGGACGTTTCTAAAATATTCAAGAAAATTTCCTTGAAAAATACTTCGACTTGCATTTTCAAATGAGTTTTAAAATTGGCGAGTAAAGCGAGGAAAATGGCGAGCGATAATTCGAACACTTCGGGTACGGACGATACGCCATTTTTTGATAAAGCGACGCACAAATATTGTTTGATGGCCGTCACGAACATTTCGTTGGACCTGAATACGGGACCTGCGTTTTGCAGTATCGATAATAACAATTGCAACGATAAAATCTTGGATCGAAGTTCGTGGGATCGTGGATCGGGACTTCCTTCCGGTAATTCTTTTTTAGATAAACGACAAAGCGCTCTGAAGACGAGAAAAGCGTCTTTTTGTAGAACGTGCGAGAACGAGGCCATCATCGCGTCGTTGGCTTCGACGACGCTTTCTTGCGACGACATTCGGACGAGATGTCGCGACATTTTAATTGCTTCGTCGATTATTTCGTCCACTATTTCGTTCACTATTTCAGTTTTATCGCTTTTATCCGTTTTATCCATTTCTTGTTCGTCTTTTTCCATCATTTCTTCTTCATCGTCGAATTCTTCCATTTCTTCCATTTGTTGTCGCGTTTGTGTCTCCATTCGAAGAAAAATGACGTTTAACATTTGAGTTAAAGTCGCTTTGGCCGTCGTTTGATTTATTAAATTTTTACTCGCTAAATAAATATCGTAACACGTTCGTACTGCGTCGAGAATGGTCCTTTCGTGAGCTTCGCATTGCGTCGACGTTATAACAGTCAACAAAGCCTAAAATTTAAAATTTTAATTAATTAAAATATTAAATAAAATCAATTCGAATACTTTACTTTGATAATTTGTAATTGAACTCCTTCGTCCGTTTGCGGGCCTGGAAAACACAAACAGATGGTACGAACGATACGATCGATGAGTAATTTACCGGCTTGTGTCGGATCGGGTGCGCTGCCCGTTAAATGACCGTACGCTATTAATTTCTATATTAAAATAAATTAAATAAAATAATAAAATAAAATTTTAATTTTATTTAATTATCAACTTGTAGACAGTCGAGTGCGGTGATGACGATTCGCGGGCTCTTGGATTGACAGGCCAATTCGAACGGGAGAAAATATTTGCTGGCGTCGGTGTTGGCGTTGAGTGATTTGGGTAAAGGTAAAGCGGACGACGATGCATTTTCTTCGTTTCTAAGAGTTTTTACGATTAAATAACAAAGTCTTTTATGGCTCTAAACAAGGTGTTTACACTACCTGAGGTTGTTCGTGTCGCTTTTGATTTCTTCTGTGAATTTTAAAACGGTTTTAGCGATTTGTTTTTAAAAATTATTTTGCATGTTTTTACCCAATGCTTGTTCGCAGGCGCGTTTAAGTTGATGGTGGTGCGATTTTCTCGTTTCCTTCTCGCTTAGAATCTTTTCCAATGCACGAATAATAAACATTTCTTTTGTTTTTACTGTTTCGTACATGATCTTAGCAAATTTTTAATCAGCGATTACTCATCTTTGTAGACGTATGTCGCCAAATTGAAACGGGGCAAACGGCCATCTTGCGGTGATCGTGTGGCACGGTTAAAAACAGACTTTATTTAATTGTTTTGTATAAAATTTTTAAATGTTTAATAATATTTTAAATTAATTTTAATTAAAAATTTTTATTTTTTTTTAAGTTAAATGATCGTTCGAGATTTTCGCTTCGGTCTGCCGGTAACGCCTATGCGTGGTGTAAAGCGTGGATTCCATTCGACGGCAATATGGTAAGCGTGGTGCTGTAGTTGTTTAAATATTTTAAAGAAACGAACCCTTTGATTTTTATTAGAAACCCTTGATGCTACACGGACACGAACGTTCGATAACCCAAATCAAATACAATCGAGAAGGCGATTTATTATTTTCGTGCGCCAAAGACAATGCGCCGAACGTTTGGTATTCGTTGAATGGCGAAAGACTCGGAACGTTCGTGGGTCACACTGGCGCCGTTTGGTGCGTCGATGTCAATTGTAAGTCGTAACGTAACATAAATTGTAAATTAATGGTAATGGAAAAATAATATTATATTAACAGGGGACACGACCAAAGTGGTGAGCGGATCGGCCGATAATTCGTTGATTTTATGGGACTGCGAAACGGGCAAACAAATGGCGAAAATCATAACGAAATCGGCCGTACGAACGTGTAATTTTTCGTACAGCGGAAGAGAAATTTGTTTTACGACCGATAAACAAATGGGTCAAGTGTGCGATTTACACGTTATCGACGTTAATTCGATGTCGGGCGAAGAATTTATAAGTAAATTAAATTAAAATATTTTTTTTGATTTAAAATGTAAAATATAAAATGTTTTTGTAGATGACGTGAGTTGCGTACAAACGATTCAAATGGCGGGGAGTAAAGTGACGAGTAGTGTTTGGGGACCCGTAGACGAATATATTGTAACCGGTCACGAAAATGGAGAAATCGCGCATTACGATTTAAAAGTAAAAATTTAAAAAATTTAAATGAAATAATAAAAATGTTTTTTTTTTTCAATCTTTTTAGATTCAAGATAAATTAAAATCGGTTCAGGATCATTCGCTCGCAATCAACGATATACAGTTTAATAAAGATCAAATGATGTTTATATCCGCCTCTAAGGATCACACGGCTCGATTATACGATACGGATTCGTTGGATTCGTTAAAAGTATACAAAACCGAACGACCCGTTAATTCGGCGGCCATTTCGCCATTGAAAGATCACGTGGTTCTCGGAGGTGGTCAAGAAGCGATGGACGTGACGACAACTTCGGCGCGAATCGGCAAATTCGACGCGAGATTTTTCCATTTGGTCTTCGAAGAGGAATTTGCGAGAGTCAAAGGACATTTCGGGCCCATAAATACCGTCACTTTCCATCCCGATGGCAAAAGGTAAAATTTAAATAAAAATTTAAATAAAAATTTTAATAAAATTTAAATTTTTATTTTATTTTATTTTTAACAGTTACAGCAGCGGTGGCGAAGACGGTTACGTTCGTATCCATAATTTCGATCAACAATACTTTGATTTCCAATTCGAGCATTAAAATAAATTTAAAAAATTTCTATTTATTATTTTAAAAAACATATTTACAAAAAGCATTTTTTTCCCTTTTGTACAAAAGAAGATAAAAATGAGCCTTAAAACACGATTTTTTTTTTCTTTCAAAATTCTTTTTTTGAGCAGTTTTTGTTAAAAAGATACAGAAAAATGGCATTTTTGCATATAAATTGGGAATGACGTCATCTATTTCCTATTATGAGCGACCGATGTCGGTAACGTGTGCGATTTACACGATTGTTGACGAAACGGTTGCCGCATCGACGAACTGTAAAAATTGTAATTAATTAAAATTTATTTCGATTAATAATTTATTGAAATTTTAACCGCGGAGATACACGATTGGCCTCTTGAGCGGCGTAACCGACTTTTTGCACTTTTTTACTCAATCTCGAAACCCAAATTTGTTGTTCTTCGATGCTGGTCGCTAATAACAACAATTCTTTAGCGGTATTGGCGTCATAATTGACTTTACAAGGCGCAACTACTTCCTCTTTCTTCTCTAAATGATCTTTGTGGATTTTAATACGACAACCTTAAAACAATTAA
>JAQFZU010000534.1:0-23714 GCA_034696185.1 Henia vesuviana | reverse complement strand
ACCCAAATGAACCCTAATTTGATGAGTGACGCCTAAAAATTTAACGAAATTAATTTTTTAATTTTAATTTTTTTTTAATAATAAAATTTATTTTACCCGTTCGAGCATAAAGTTCGACTAAACTCGTATTGCCGCATTCACTGATGACTTTGTATTCAGTTTTAGCTTCTTGTCCCACTATGGAACTTTTCTTTAAGACCGTTTTGGTCACCTCGTTGTAATCGGGTTTCAACACCATCTAAATAATATATTTTTAAAATAATTTTATGAAATTTATTTCTAAAATACCGACCCTTCTGCGACCTGAAATTGTTCCTTCCGCTATTGGTATGTTTATAATCCCTTCGGGTGGATCGGGAACTCTCCTCGTGATCGCGTAATAACTTTTGTGAATTTTCCGCTGTTTAAATAACGATTTGAGGTAAGTCGCCATCGTCTCGGTTCTAAGGAAATTACAATTTTCAAGATTAAAAATAAATTTTCATGTATATAAACATTTAAAATTGTTATTCTAACTTCGCTAACAATAAAACTCCAGTCGCATTCACATCTAATCGATGAATTGGATACACAATTTCAGTGTTGACCTTCGCCGCTAAATCGGGTAAAAATTTTAATAAATTATGATGACATTTGGGACCTAAAAAAATGATCAATTCAATTATTAAAATGATGAAATATATTTTAATTTTATACCATCTTGACAGGGTAATCCGTAGGGTTTATTAACAGCTAAAATATCATCTGAATTGACAATAAAAAATTATTATTAAATTTCTAGGTTTAAATAATTATTGTTTCTCACTGTCATTATAAATAATGCTATTTGTCAACATTTCCAACACGACGTATTCAGGTTCCTTGAAGATATCGACAACTTGTTGCACAACATGACCTAAAAAGACGAAAAGTTAATTAAAAAATATAATTCTAAATTCGGTTTTTATTTTTTTGTCTTTTTACCTTGCTCGATTTTTTCTTTATTCATTTGTTGATTCACTTTTTCAACGTAATCCAATGCCGTTTCCGAATTAAGAAGTTTGTATTTATTTATAATTTGCTGTGGATTTTTTTCCAATTCCTCGTCTATTTTCCGTTCAGGATTTTGTGCTTTTTGTTTCGTTGTCTGTTTTCTTACTTCCTTCGTCTCAATTAATTCATTTTCGTCTAATTCGTCTGTGAATCCAGTGATTTGAAGCTCATTTTCGTAGGTTTGTTTTAATTTTATTTTCTTTTTGTCTTTTAATTTTTCTTTTTTAATTTCCTTTTCTGAATTTTTTTCTATTTCTTCATTCGGTCCCGAAAAATATATTTGATCGATGTAATTCATCTCATTGGTTTTAAGCGAATCAAATTTTTTCTGTCGATCATCGTCATTTTGTAATTCGGTTTCATTTAATTGTTGCGAGTCATTTTTTATTAAGTTTTCGACATTCCCGAAATACATTTGATCAATGTAATTTCCTTTTTCATCATTTTCAATAGGCGTGGCTCGGTTCTTCTCAATGTTTTCATTCTGATGCTGTTCAATGGCCATCATTTCTTTGAAATACAAATCATCCACATAGTTTGGATTCTTGGGGCTTATGTTTTCAAACATTTTCTTCCTTCTCCTACTGACATCTTCCTCGTCGTGTCTTTCGATGATGGTATTTTCGTAATTTTCTTTAATTTCACTAATTTTTCTATTTAACGTTGGCCTTGATGTCCATTGCTCGTCATCCTCAGGGCGATTATCAGAGTCGAATCTTATGCTGCCGAAACTAGTGACGAATGTTTTCTCTTTCGGTTCGGGACCTCGCATTAATCGCTCATATTTTCTGAACGGGTCAATTTGTTCGTCTGGTTTTGCAATTTCAACAACTCCATCACCTCTCATTATACCGAAAAAATCTTCATCTTCATCCTTTTCATCCAATGCTTTTGCACGATGGTTTTCCAAAGAAATTTTACTTTCGTAGCGGCAGAAACATTGTCGATAATTTAATAGCTTTCTATTCGTCTTTATAAGTTGAGTTAAAGTCGATTTGCACGTCGCCGTTAACATGGTAGTTGCCATTTTACTTTTTCAACCTCCATCTATCGACAATTGGTTAAACAAAGTGGATTTTATATATTTTTATAAATTTAATATTTTAATAGTTATATTTATTTTAGTTATTTTAAACAATGTAATTTTTCAATCATTTTCGGTTAAATAATTAGCTTAAGGGCTATGAGTATCGTCACATGACACATTTCAAGTGGCATCGTCTGCTATCGTGATGCAACGATAACTCTATTACATATCCTCAGTTATCATAAAGCAATTTTATCTAACAACTTTGACTGAATCGACTTCACTTAAAATCACCGATGCAAAACCACCATTTGGGCAATCACGAACTGATCAGTTTCTTCCTGTACTTTTTTCCGCTCATTTTTCCTATTTCAATTTTATTTTCATCTGTCACTTACACTATGATGAATAAGCTTCCATCATTTCACTCGCCAATTTGATTATAGACATATGTTGCCTCTGTCTGGTTTGTTTGCACCGCCTACCTGCCACTTAATTGGTCCCACGAATATTGAAAAGGGATCCCATCACAACCCACGCTCGCATAGCACATGGCATTCCTTTCCGACATGTCTTCATCAAGAAATTTCTTTTTCCATCTTTGGCTATTAATCTCTCAATTCGGTAAGTAAATTGCATTAACTTTCGTTCATCCTCCATATCAAAAGCTTAAGCTCGACAACCAAAGGTCACGTTAACTATTTTATCTAGAATTAAATTATCTATTTTTTTTTAATCTTTTAAAATTTAAATTTAAACTGAAAATAATAAAAAAATTTTTTTTTAAATATTTTTAAATTTTAAAAAAATGTTTTATTTTTTGAACTGTCATTTGCCCCGCTTAACTTGTATCTGAGGTCAGATCAGATCTTTGTACTACTTAACATTGGCTTTAATTAGACCTTTTGACTCGAAAATTTTAGTTAAACTTTAATTTCGCAAACACCGCGGAAGCTGACGAACGATGAATTCGTCCTTCATCTACTGTTCCATCCTCATCCCATATACTTTAGTTTTTCAAACACAGCTGCAATGCAATTCTTTTCACTATAATAATATTCAATTTCCTATTATTTGCCAACTGTCGAATCGATTCGGTATATTTTTATAAAAACAAAAAAATTATCGATAGCTATGACAGTTTTTTAAACGAATCGAAAAAATGTTTGGGACCTTAAAATGAAAATTAATTAATGTCATTCTCACCTGACGGCATTGAACGTGCCTCGGGTGAGATATGGTGTCGAGTCAACTCGTAAACCGGTTCAGTCCCGCTGCTAAATATTAGTATTTCGGCGACGGATCGTGATCGGTAGCTCAGTTGGCCGTCGCCGGCGGGAAATGGACTTTCGACTACTACCGGTAATGATTTTATTTTTAAAATCAGGTAAGAATTTTCCTGTCATTGCTAATTTTATTCCCGTTTGAATTTCTTTATTTTTATTTTTGTATTTTTAAATTTTTATTTATGTTTGCATTGTTTGGATAAGATCCAATGGAATCACATTCGGAGTTTGGAATTATTTTTATTTACGAGGAAAGCGAAGTTTTATCTCGTACATGTCGCCTTTAAATGTTTATGACTTTATTTATATTGTAGTTTATGACTTTTTGTTGTATAACACGTATAAAACAATCGCTCATCATTATTATCGTTTATCTTCTTTTTTTTTCTTTTAGTTGTTACTGTTTATGCAGCGACTGATGGAAAACCGTGGAATTATCAAACCGAGGGTGGTGAGTTAACATTAATAAAAAATTTAAAATTATATTGAAATAGTAGTTGGGAAAAGCCCATGGTTGAATGGTATTGCAACATGTTTTAATTTTATTTATGAATTATGAAAATTAATTTTTTTTATATGTCATAAAATGAGATATGTTAATGAGATTTTAATTTCCCGTGTATAAATGTAATTTGTAATGCAATAGACACGCGTTTTATCTTTAACAATTTTAAATTTTCATTTGAAGTAATTATCGGTATTTTCCACCCATAAAAAATAAAATTGTTGACAGTTTTTAAAATCACGTGATTTTTTTTTAAAGGGAAAAATTCTTTTCAAAATTTTTATATTCCATTATTCCACATTTTTTACTTTTCTGGAAAAGTTAATTAAAATATTTTTATTTTCACGCTTCAAATGAAAAGGTTAAAAATTGAATCGATCGAGTGAATTTAACTTTCGTAATTACAACTTTAGTTAAAAAAAAAAAACTAATTTTTCAAATGATTAAGCACTTTTTCTTTTAACTTGAAATTCTGATAAATCGCTTAAAGGCTACAAATCGGGTTTTACCCAAAACAACTTTAAAAGAAAAAAAACCCGCCAAATCCAAACCCTGCCATGTTTTTTTTTTATATATTTTTAGGTGTATTTGCTTGGTGCCACTTTTACGACAAGTGTTGCGGTGATCAACAATCACCAGTAAACTTCGACACTAATTCGCTTTTACCTGAGGCTTTCGCTTCCATTAAATTCAACGGTTACGAAACCAAACCCAAGTGGATTGAATTGTACAACAACGGACACGCGAGTAAATAATTTTTTTTTTATTAAATTTTTAAATTTAAAAAAAAATTTTCATTAGTTTACATCGATTTGGAGTATCCCGGACCTAATCCGTACATGACCGATGGAGGACTCGGTGATAATTACACAGTTGCCAGTTTCCACTTTCATTGGGGTAGCGATGACGAGCAAGGAGCGGAGCACACAGTAAATGGGATTTATTTTCCATTAGAAGTAATGTAAATTAAATTGGATTTAATTATCATTCATTAACAATGTATTTTACTAGTTACATATTGTGCATTTTAATTCTAAATACGGTAGCATTGAAAAAGCGCTTGCAAATAAAGATGGATTGGCTGTTCTGGGGATCTTTTACGAAGTAATTTAAAGGATAAAAAAATGTATAGGTTACATTAAGATTGCGAAACTTTGCTTGCAGGTGACCGAGGAGGATAATCCAGCACTCGATACTATCGTAAAGGCTTTGAAAGACGTCACTTATAGTGGAGATAAGATGAAAATTACCAAACCAAATTTGAGTCTTATGGATTTATTTCCTATTTCCACCGAATATTTTTATCGATACATGGGGTCCTTGACTACTCCACCTTGTGACGAAATTGTAACTTGGACCGTTTTTGAAGTTCCGCAAACGATGTCTATTAATCAGGTGAATTTTTAATTTTTTTTTTTAAATTTAAAAAAAATTTTAATTTTATTTAAATTTAGATGAAAGCATTTCGCAAGTTGATGAGTAGCAAGAAAACGGACAAACCGAATAATGTGACTTTGTCCGATAATTACAGACCAGTACAGAAATTAAAAGGGAGAAAAATATATAAACGACAAGTTTCTGGCAGTAATGCCGTATCTGCACAATTCCCATTGCTTTTTACGGCTGCTGCAAGTGCTCTCAGTTCCCGCCTCATTTAAAATGAAATTATTTTGCTGTTATTGAAATTTTAAGATCTCTTGTATAAATTTTTATAAATGTACACAATTTTATTTATAGACTCATGTCACTTTAGTTGTTAATTGTAATAAAAAGTTTTGCAAAGTTAGGAAAAAAAATTGTGTTTTATATAATTGACTTACAAATGATGGAAACGACGAAATGGTGAATGCCGAGTTATCAATTTCCGTCAGCTGCGTCAACAACTGTATGTATATCTTTAGTTTCCAAACTCTTTCAATCAACATCGTACCTTTTGACATTAATTTATTGACCTTTTCATCACACAACCACTTTACATTGGAATTTCACGTTTTATTTCGACCAAAGTATGTTAAAGAGTGAAGAGGAACGAAAGTTTGAATTCAAGTGGTTAAAGAAAATTTATTAGTAAAAAAAATAAACTAAAGATTGAACTTTGTTTCCTAAATTAAAATTTGAATAATAAATGATAAATAAAAATGAACCGTATCTGATTTAATGCTGCAAAGTAGTTGAGTAATGACTGAATTTTAATTATTTCCTGCTTGTTTTTCCCATTGCAAATCGTGAGTTCCCATTCTCTATCAATTCCCATTACATTTTTAATTCAATATTAATCTCATTTCATTAATAAAACAAAACATTAATAAAAATGAAAAAGAAAAAACGTAAATTTATTCATTTAAAAACTGTCACGACATCGACCTTAAATAACATTAACCAATTTAATGTAAATTTTTCAAATTAAAAATACAACTGAAATTAGGTGTCATTAAATTTATTAAACACTAAAAAATATCGATACTTGACAAAAAAACAAATTTATATATCGTCTTCATATACATAAAATGCACACCAACAGCAAATGAAGGATCACAAAGTCCGATGTAAACAATTGAGCATCACAGTTAAAGTAAAATTAGGAGACTTCACTCGTAAGCGCCACCGTAAAGATTCGACACCAAAACTAATTACACGATTCAAATACATTATTAATTTATTCGTGCTGGAAGTTGAAAGAAACCACCCACGTCAGCTCGGTAAGAACCCTGGCGGTGGTTTGGCGCGAGGTGGAAACGGGGGTCGCGACCTGAACCCAGGTGGTGGTGCGATGGGTGTGGCACGTGTGAAATTTCGCGGTGACGCGTGAGTCGCATCTTTCGAAAATCCCAACGGTGGTGGTCCGTAACCCCATGATTCATTCGATTTTATCGATTTTCCTTCGTTCGATGTTTTGTGCGTCAATTCCGTATTTTTTGTTTCTTTTAGCTGATTTAAGGAGTCTTCGACGTCCCTTTTTTCCAGATTTTTCGCTCTTCGGTTTTGTTGGTGCCAAGATAATCCGCTGCTTCGTCCGCGGCCTCGACCACGGATGCGCGGGAATGGTTTTTGCTTGTCTTGGAGTGTCGGAGATTCGAATTGGGATCGCGATATCGGATTATCGGCGATCGCTTCTGCCGAATCTCTTTGTTCGGGTCGTCGTCTTTCGGTATTTGAATTCGATGCTCCTTTTCCACGACCTCGACTTTTGTTTTGATTTCCTTTCCCTTGATACGAATCTGGGTTTATTACTATCGGTAGAGATTCGTTCGATTCGTTTTTCGAATTAGTCGCAGCTCCGATTGAATTTGCATTGTCAATTGAGGTAACTGATCGTTGCTCGGTCGGAGCAATCTAAATAAAAATTTAGCAAAATTTTGTTAAATATAAAAATATATAATTAATTTTTAAGTTATTTACTGTCGATATTTCGAGTAAAAATTTATTTTTTTCAGCTTCCAAGTCGATTATTCCACCTCGTGATAGCTGTCTTTGAAATAATCCTGCCATCTCGCCTTGAAGTTGCTTTAATTCGTCAGTTATCTCGAAATCAGCTGCCGATTCGCATTCGATAGGTTGCGGTGCGCATTCCAGAATTGCTAATTCGTATGATATTAATTCGCGACATACGGGGCAAAACACCTGTAAATTGAACTTTAGTTTTAGAAAATATATTTTAGTTATATAATGAATTTTTTAATTATACTTTGGAATTTCCATCCTCGGTTTGTTCCAATGTCGATTTAACGTATCGACCCAGACATCGCGCATGGAAGTAATGGTAACACTCGGTTTTGGTAAACACGTCTTTAGGATCGAATCCATAAAGACAAATTGCGCAAATTCCAGTTGGCGTATTTTTAGCTGTCAAATGTTCTTTGGCATGTTCGATTAATGCATACAGACTTTGGCTGCTTTTTTGTTGCTCGGCATTATTTTTTAACTCGCTATGAATCCTAACATGAGTAATTATGAGCACTTTAAAAGTAATAAATTTCAAATAATTTTACTTCTTCAGATCTTCGTCTGAAATTCCTCGTGAATTTCTCAAAGTAATTTCGGGCAGAGCTCGCGGGTACTTTAATAAAAGTTTTATTAAATTAAAAAAAATAGTTAAAGTTGAATTACTCACCAATTGCGGCAACGTAAATACCAAATTAAGTCTTACAAACTGTTCTTCTGCTTTATCTGCAGTCGCAGGATGAAGATCGATGCTGACCGTGTGTGGGCGACCACTAAAAGAGGAATATAAATCAAATAATTTTCGGTACTTTAAATACGATTTATTGAATTCATCACTTTTCATCGTTGGTCACATTCAGTTCGTGTACGTAAATTGATCTGAGAAGTTCTAATTCTTCATCGACTGCACATCTAAACAAGAATATTGTGTCAAAGCAGATGTAAACGTGGTAAGCGATTAAAACTTACATATCGTCAGGATCGTCGACTTGTGAGTTATTAGTAGATTGTGCGGTATTGGACATCGGATTGAATTTGTATATTATTCAGTTAGAAATATACCGTTTAATCCAATGAATGAAAAAAGCCGATCGAGTGGGTAAGCAAAGCAGGCGAACCGATAATGGGCTTTGGTATTGAGAAAACAAGAAAGAAGTGCGAAAAATGAGTTCAGAATTATTCCAGTTTTATTAATAAAAGCATAATCAAATTTATGATAAATTAAAATTTTATTTCAATCCAAAAAGAAATCGATTATTAATTACGACGTGAAACCAAAATAAAGTTATTTAAATTTTGAATAATTTCAGATTTATGACGTAATTCCGGTTTGTTCTCCATTATTCAAGGTAAATACAACAACACGTCTTTAAATTTTAGCTTTTAAATATAATCTATTTTAATATAGATGGACTCCCAAATGGCGCAGAAAACTTGGGAGATGAGTAACAACATAGAAACGGTCCAAGCTGTTGATGAAATTTATAAATACAATAAAAAACAACAACAAGATATTCTGACAGCAAAACCATGGGAAAGAGAGTAAGACAACAAATTTTTTTTTATTAAAATAACTGAATATATTTTTTAAAAATTTTAGCCCACATTATTTCAAAGATATTAAAATCTCAGCTTTGGCTTTACTAAAAATGGTTATGCACGCACGATCCGGTGGAACATTAGAAGTGATGGGACTTCTTTTAGGCAAAGTTGATGCAAATACTATGATTGTCATGGATTCCTTCGCATTACCAGTTGAAGGAACTGAAACACGAGTCAATGCTCAAGCTCAAGCTTATGAATACATGGCTGCCTACTCCGATGCTGCGAAACAGGTAAAAATTATATAAAAATTAGTTATTTATTTATTGAAAAAAATATTTTGTTTTAGGTCGGTAGATTAGAAAATGCAATCGGATGGTACCACAGTCATCCAGGTTATGGTTGTTGGTTGTCGGGTATTGATGTTAGTACTCAAATGTTGAATCAACAATTTCAGGAACCTTTTGTAGCAATTGTGGTAACGAAATTGATGAATTTGCAATTTAAAGTGTATAATTTTGCTTTTATTTTGTTTAGATCGATCCGGTAAGGACTATTTCGGCTGGTAAAGTGAATCTGGGTGCATTTCGTACTTATCCAAAGGGTTATAAACCGCCCGACGAAGGCCCTTCTGAGTACCAAACAATTCCATTAAATAAAATCGAGGATTTCGGAGTCCACTGTAAGCAATATTATTCGCTGGAAGTTTCGTATTTCAAATCGGCGCTTGATAGACGTCTTTTGGATTCACTGTGGAATAAATATTGGGTGAACACATTAAGTTCGTCTAGTCTTATAACGGTATAAAAATTACTTGCGTTAAAGTTTATTTTGAAACTGAAAAAAAATAAAAATTTGCATTTTTTAGAATGCCGATTATACGACCGGTCAGATTTTCGATCTTTCTGATAAATTAGAGCAGTCTGAATCACAAATGGGTCGTGGTGGGTTTTTGTTGGGAATTGATCCACACGAGAAAAAAACTGAAGACAAATTGGCCAAAGCTACAAAGGATAGGTAAATTATTTACTATTCGAGAGTTGAGTGTAAATGCAAATATTGGTTTTGATTTAGCTGCAAAACAACGATTGAAGTTATACACGGACTTATGTCACAAGTGATTAAGGATAAACTTTTCAATAGAGTCAATGCAGCAACTAAAGTTGTTAATTGAATTCTATGTGACGATTTGATTTGCTTTATACATTGTATTTTAATGTTGAAATAAAAACTCAGTGAATATTTAGTTTGAGTCTATTTTTATTTTTTCAGTTTTATTTTAATAAATTTATTTAATTTTAAAACAATTTGTTGTAATTGATGGATTGGAAAATTATTGTAGATGGCGCTGTGGTTAAGTATTGAGAATACTGGTGAACCCAGGTAGTTCACTGAACGAAATTTCATCAGCCAATCTTGAGTCGTTACGACACGCGCGACACCCTAATTGCTTGGTCAATGCTATTGTCATATGAAATGATCAAAATTAAGACATAAAAACGGTTCGCAATTGCTTATAATTGGATTTTTTGAGCCATGCATTTGCAGGTACCCGCTCGGTCGCCTGCGGCATTCGATCGACTAAGTGCGGCATGAATGGCCAGTTACCGTCCCCCGTACTTCTCGATTATCACCCCTACAGCGTTGGAGCATACCATACGTTGGACCTTATATATGGTATATTCCAACGCTGTAGGGGTGATAATCGAGAAATACGGAGGACGGTAGCTGGCCATTCATGCCGCACTTGGTTGATCGAATGCCGCCGGCGACGGAGCGGGTACCTCTGCAAATGCATAGCCCAAAAAATCCAATCACAAGCAATTGGTTTTATAAAATTCGCAAACAAATTTAGTTTTTTTTTTTTTTTTTTTTTGCGAATTTTATAAAATCTACACTAAATAACAAATGAAATTCTCAATTTGAATTGCATCTTGCGAATCGAATTAACAAAAAAACGCAATCCAGCGAACACTTCTGTAAATTGTAAGTTTCTGTATGGGTGATAATCGAGAAATACGGAGGACGGTAGCTGGCCATTCATGCCGCACTTGGTCGATCGAATTATGGCCCAACAAGCAATTGCGAATCGTTCGAATCGAATTTGATTCAAACCATTGCGATGAAATAGCTTATATTAATAACTAACAAGCTAGTAGTATTGATACATTTTACTGGACGAAATTTACACATGAAAACTCTTTCAATTCAGTTATAAAATTGTAAATATACATAATAAAACAAATTTAATTTAATTTTTATAACATTTTCTAATGTAACAAAACAAAACTCGTTTTAAATGTAAATAAAAATAAATATATCCATTCTTTAAGAACAATAGTTATTAACCTATATGTTTTAATTGATTGTAAGTTTTAAATTCCAATAAAATCAATAACAATTTAATTGCATATTGCGTGTGCAGCAGGGTGTAGCTGCTGACATCAAAACCTATCAGCCAATAGAAAGTCGATTCCCAGAGTGACTACTTTTGTTCACCAGTATTCTCTACTTTGGCTGTGGTAGCATATTCTGTGGTAGCATTACATCACTTCTGTTTCCGCCATACACGCGATTGTTGCATGGTTGCATTAACCGGCTTTTTCTACTGATTTTTCTTTTGCTGTTTTATTAATTAGAGAATAGAATTTTAAAAAATGAGTGTTTTGGAGAAAATCGCAGCTATCGAAGCCGAAGTAAGTAGCAAACAATTCCTTCAAACCGAAAAATTATTAATTTTGTACTTTGTAACATACAGATGGCTAGAACTCAAAGAAATAAAGCAACATCAGCTCATTTAGGATTGCTTAAAGCCCGATTAGCGAAACTGAGACGAGAATTAATCACTCCTAAAGGCGGATCGGGAGGTGGTACTGGCGAAGGGTTCGACGTTTCGAAAACGGGAGATGCAAGAATTGGTTTTGTTGGATTTCCATCTGTTGGAAAATCGACTTTACTTACGAATTTAGCTGGAGTTTATTCCGAAGTTGCTGCTTACGAGTTTACGACTCTTACAACCGTTCCTGGTGTGATTAAATACAAAGGTGCAAAAATACAGGTAATATTAAAGAATTACGTTGAGACAATAACAATTTACTGATGAATTTTATTAATTTTTTATTAGTTATTGGATTTACCGGGAATTATCGAAGGTGCCAAAGATGGTAAAGGCCGTGGTCGTCAAGTAATTGCAGTGGCTCGAACTTGCAGTTTGATTTTTATTGTTTTGGACGTACTTAAACCTCTCCAACATAAAAAAATAATCGAGCGAGAATTAGAAGGATTTGGTATCCGATTAAATAAACAACCTCCCAACATAGGATTTCGGAAAAAAGATAAAGGAGGTGTCAATCTTCAAACATTGGTATTTAAATTGACTTTATTTACCGTGATAATAATTGTTTTACAATTATTTTTCCAGGTACCTCAATCAGAATTGGACATTGACACTGTAAAAAATATATTGGCCGAATATCGGATACACAATGCAGACGTTTCATTACGTTATGATGCTTCTGCTGATGATTTGATCGATGTTATCGAAGGAAATCGAATTTTCATACCTTGCATTTACCTTCTTAACAAAATCGATCAAATTTCAATTGAGGAATTGGATATAATTTATAAAGTTCCTCATTGCGTACCAATATCAGCTCACCATCGGTGGAATTTTGATGATTTGTTAGAAAGGATGTGGGATTATTTGAAATTAGTAAGGCTGTAAGTACAATTTGATGGATTTAATTATCGATAAGATAATTGAAAATTTAATTCTCTTTAAATTAGATACACTAAACCTAAAGGACAATTACCGGATTACGAAGCGCCCGTTGTATTGAATGGAGATAGAAATACAATTGAAGATTTTTGCAATAAATTACATCGAACTATCATGAAGGAATTCAAATAGTAAATTTTTAATATTAATTAATTTACTTTTTGTAGATTAAACATAAAATTTCGAATTTTTAGCGCATTGGTTTGGGGTTTGTCCGTCAAACATCAGCCACAAAAAGTAGGAAAAGATCACGTACTCAATGACGAAGATGTAGTTCAAGTTGTAAAAAAGTAAGTCATTCGTTTTAATATAATTCTCATTTAATTTGATTTTATTCATTTATCAAATAGAGCATCATGAGTTGTACATGAAAATAAAAAGTTACAATATATTCAATGTGATTTTACTTTTTTTTGTCACGATAACATGGCACGAAACATTTTGTGAAAAACAGCCATATCAACCGATTTTACGATTTCTATATTCGGTTTATTCGACCCCCACGACCTGTGATCCACCACCATTTGGCCACGAGTTCTTGTTCCTACGCATTCGACGGATGCATGTCGGCTTATGATTTCGGTAGCTAATTTTTCATAAATGACCACAGCCATTGCCAATAAATCACAGGAATGATAACCAGTTCGTTTCCTTTCCTTTAAACGCTCGAGAGAATTCGCAGTTAAATTTTTCATAAAAAGCGCCTTTTCGGTGTTCATCGAAACGAGTTGATCGTAGTCATCCTGAAAAGTTCAACCCGGTCTTAATGCAGTTCGTAATTTAGTTTATTAAATAATTTACCCAGCTTAATTTATGATTTAAGCACGTTTCCCACGGGATGCACAAAATCGGACATTGAAATTCCCTCAAAACTGCATCGGCGGCTTCGGGATCACAATAGAAATTGAATTCGGCGGCAAGGCAAACATTACCTTGACCTGTTTTTTTACAAATTTATCAGTGTCAAAGTATAAGAAAAGTAGAATTGATAAAAAAAAAAGTTATATAATCAACCTTCAATATTTCCTCCCATGAATACGAATTTATTTAATTTCTTGCTGAAATTTGGATCTAAACGTTGAGCCAACATTAAATTAGTGAGAGGACCTAATGCAACTAACGTAATTTCGCCCGGATTTTCCTTAACTAGACGCAACTTAACATTTATTTAATATAAAGCACAACAAATTTGATTAAAAAGTCCGAAAGTAATTACCAATGCGAGGCTCGCGTGTTCCGATTCGGGTTTATAACCGTCAATTGGTATCGTGCTCGAAATATTGCCAAATCCATCGGTACCGTGAAAACTACACTCGTCAGCATTCAATTCTGGACCTAAGATACTTCTGTCGCAACCAACATATACTGGAATCTACGATGATTTTACTACATAAATATTGTGGCTTATCTCCGGTATAAACTTACATCGGTACGATGGCTAACTGAAAGCACCCGAAAAACATTTTTCCAAACGTTATCGATGTTTGTGTTACCGAAACAACACGTGATGGCTTCGATTTTCGCCGTTCCAACTGCGAGCAATAAGGCAAGAGCATCGTCAACACCGCAGTCTGTATCGATGATCAAACGTTTACTCATTTCACTACTCGAAAGGTAATGCAAGTTTTTATGTGTCTAATGTAGGGTATAAATGTAACCGTTGCTCGATTCAATCCAATGAAAGGAATGGATGGGCGGGGCGAAAGTTATTAACGCCTTAGTTAATAGAGATAGTGGAGATTTGGCGGTAATTTTGATTATCGTTAAAAAGTGGAAAACTTAAATCTACATTTTTAAGCAAGGGATTGATTTACCTTAGAACTTTCTAACATTTTGTGTTTTAGCTAATATAATTGATCCAATCGCAAATACAAATTTGCTTTCTTCAACGATTTTTCACGTGAGTTATTTTGAGTTAATATTCAAATGTTTTTATTAAATTCCACGTTTGGAATGGACTCAAAAGTTCATGAATTTCAAACTTTATTACGAATTGAAAAGTCTTTATTATTGTAAATTTGGTTGATGGATCTAATGACAATGAGAAATTCCAAACTTGACCGTTATTGAAAATAATACACAATAAATACACTAAATCTCATATGACAATAGTTTTATCCGAAGCGCACTGTTTTGAATTGAGATATAATTCAGCCGAGCCATATAAATAAAATTTACGCCTGGGCATAAAAAATGAAATTTGTGCCTAGGCGTTAATAATTAAGCCTGTATACGTTAACAATTCATACAGAAGTTAATAAAGACATAACTAAAATTTATTCCCAAACGTAGATAAAATTTGAGCATAACCTTTTTAAATAGAAATATGTCAATACTCTGACCCCTCGTTTTCCAAAGTGTGGCAATTAAGAAATCATATAAAGAAACATTTGAAAGAAAGTCCTTTTAAGTGTCATTGATGAGCTTATATTCGACTTAAAACAAATCTTATTTTATTGTTATCACAACAGAGCAATTTTAAAATTATACATGATTTTATTTTGTTTTTTGTTACGATAACATAACTCGAAACATTTTGAGAAAAACAGCCATGTCAACCGATTTTACTATTTCTATGTTCGGTTTATTCTGAGCCCACGGTCGGTGATCCACCACCATTTGGCCACGAGTTCGTGTTCCTACGCATTCGACGGATGCATGTCGGCTTATGACTTCGGTAGCTAATTTTTCATAAATTACCACAGCCATTGCCAATAAATCACAGGAAATATAACCAGTTATTTTCCTTTCTTTCAAAAGACTTTGAGAGTTCGCAGTTAAATTTTTCATAAAGAGCGCTTGTTTGGTTTTCATCGAAGCGAGCTCTTCATAGTCATCCTGAAAAATTCATTCCGACTTAAATATAATTTATTATTAGGTCATTAAAATGATTTACCCAGCTTATTTTGTGATTTAAAGTTGTTTCCCACGGAATGCACAATATCTGACACTGAAATTCTCTCAAAACGACATCGGCGGCTTCGGGATCGCAATAGAAATTGAATTCAGCGGCTGGGCAAACATTACCTTGTCCTGTTTATTACAAAGTTATCAATTTCAAATGATAAAGAATTCGAATTGATAAAAAAAATTTAAAACTATAGTAACCTTCACTATTTCCTCCCATGAATACGAATTTATTTAGTTTCTTGCTGAAATTTGGATCTAAACGTTGAGCCAACATTAAATTAGTGAGAGGACCTAAAGCAACTAATGTAATTTCGCCCGGATTTTCATTAACTAAACGCAACTTCAAATGTAATTAACATGAAACAAGAAATCCGATTAAAAAGTCCGTAATTAATTACCAATGCGAGACTTGCGTGTTCGGATTCGGGTTTGCAATCGTTAATTGATATCGTGCTCGAAATACCACCAAATCCATCGTTACCGTGATACCACTGTTCAACACTCAAGTCTGGTCTCAAGATACTTCTGTCGCACCCAATAAACACTGGAATCTAAGGTTATAAGGCATTTAAAAGTTGCCGCCGCTTATTTCTATAATTACTCACATCGGTACGATTGCTAACTGAAAGCACTCGAAAAACATTTTTCCAAATGTTATCGATGTTTGTGTTACCAAAACAGCACGTGATGGCTTCGATTTTTGCAGTTCCAACAGCGAGCAATAAGGCAAGAGCATCGTCAACGCCACAGTCAGTATCGATGATTAAACGTTTACTCATTTCACTACACTCCGCAAGATAAATGAAAGCTTTACGTGTAAATCGTACTTATTGGGAAAAACGCAACAGTTTCTAAGTGATAATCGGCGAGACAAAATTGATATGGTTTATTGACAATGATTGTCACGATGATTTATAGCTACAGATAAACCGAATTCGAACTTTTAATGAGAGCAAGAGAATGATGTGTTTTAAAATATTATTTGATACAACATTTGTGTTTTTGTGGCTGATTTAATTGGTGTCAACCAATTCAAATAGAAAATTCAATATTTTGGTTGTTACTATTACTATAAAGACTTAATATTATTTTATTTCCTTTCTATTAATCATTTGCCTTGTGGGTTAAACTGGCAAATTTAATTTCTGTTAATATTTATTTACGAGTGGTTACTTCGGAATTTTAGAACTCAGGCCATACAGTGCTGGTTAGATTCCCATTCTTGAGATTTATATCCAGTTTGTTTTTCCGACAAGTTAAATAAAAAAAATTTATCATTTTAAAAACTGTGCTAATAAGAGTTTTAAAAATAAATAAAAGTGTTTCAAGTTGTAATAACTGATTCACCCAGATAACATTCCACTGTTGACTCAATGTTCAAGATGTTGTAGGGTTATAGGATTGTCTTGTATTATAAGATTGTGTAAATATTAAAGAAAAAGATAACCATAACATTTTTACTTTACAACATTAAATTAATATTGGTTGAATATTTATAGTTAAATATTATAAACTAGACCACTTGGGTAATATCACATGACCTCATCGGCCTACTGTGATTGGCTGCAATGGCATTTTGCTTCGCAAAATGTAGATGGCTCATCTACTTATAAAATCGCGTCGATTTATTTTTCTAAGAGTGCGTTTTACCAATGGGTACCCATTAAGTTTATGGGATACCAATTATATACATATTATTTAGCGCCATAAAACTCTAGTTGCTATGGGATCCCATTAAAAAAACTAAACCCAAGTTTTTATGTGATTTTTAATCTGGGTTGGAAATTCGTTAATTAATTAATTGAGCGTCGATTCGATTTTTCTCAATATTTCTCGATCCAAAATCTAATTGTAAACTTCAAGTAGACACTTGAACAGAGACTGCGATTATAGTTATTTGAATTTTTCATTATATATTTTAATCGAAACGATACAGTTCTACTCATGTTCTCGAAGTTTCTCGATGCACTTTACGCACTTGAAACACTTTATGCATATTTTAAAAATTCACAAAATGCATTTTTATTGGAAATCACGAAGTGTCCTCAGTCCACTAGACACCAGCAGTAATTTATTAAATCAATAAATCGTGATTTTAATACTTAAATCAGTCGATCGTCCACTGACCAAAATGGCAATCTTAACATTAGAAACACTTAAATAACAAATATAATTACAATTAATGCAAGATAAAGAAATTGACAAATTAATATGCCAATCGGGACCGAGTTGGCGCGGCCAGGGTTCTTGGCCGCACCCGTTCGCCACCTAGTGATGGGCGAACACACATCACTCAAACGATTTTTGAAGATAATAAATTAATAATTAAACTATTATTATAATACTCTTAACAAACAAGTAATAAACATTAAATGAAGTGGATAGATACAAACATCATCCTCCAGATCACTCGAATAATGCCAAACGTTGGCGTGGAGCGATCGAAACCAAAAATGCCTAATTAAATGCGAGCTAACTCGTTACGAATAAATGTAATAAATTTTTAATATTTTTATGTCGGTTATTTTTGTGTATATAATTTTAAGTAGAAAGACGACCAATTGTATTCTGGAACCAGCCACACAACACGCACGAGCATTTTATTTGACGGTTTTTACTACAAAATAAACCGCAAACCATAACAAATTCTAAAATAAAAAAACAATGGTATCTTATTTACAAATTTTTTGTCCTAAATGAACGAAGCCAAATGAAAAAAGTTTCTTTCGCATTGTGATAAATTGTTTCTGCCATTTATTGTTCTGGTTCCATTATTTTTTTTTTTTTATTTATTTTAATGATTTTTTTACATGCAGCGGGAGTAAATTAAACCAATTGTGGCCTATTGCATTATTTTTTCTTCCAATTTTTTTGCTTTCAAGTTTTAGATGAGTTGAGGGAGTGAAAAAAGGGTATTTGATTTGAAAACAAACGATTCAAGAATCAATTCGAAGTATCGATTTCAACGTTTCAATACTTCTTCGATAAAAGTTGCCATTGCAGCAACATCCATGGACAGAATTACGTGCGCATTCGGTTCGGTGGGCACCCACGGACGTTGTTCCATCACCATTTGACCTCTGGTCAAAGTTCCCCACAATTCGCAACTGACGTAGAACGGTTTAACGCATCGCACGATACTCGGACGAAGTGCTGTTGCCATCATAAATAAATCACGAGCGACGAATCCCGCCGATTTTCGGACGTCGCGATGTGCCATTACATAACGTTCGGTCAGACGGCGAATAAATTGTCCTAATTCGTACGAATTTGTGGCCAATTGAGTATCGTACCATTCCTAAAAAAATCAAAATATCAAAGTATTCAACGCAAATCGTTTGAATTTCTATTTACGAATGATGGTGCGGCCCTAACGCAGGTCTCGTATGGCAACACTGTTTTAGGACATGCAAACTCTCGTAAAACGATAAAAGCAGCTTCGGGATCGTTGGAAAAATTTTGTTCGGCCGTGAATTTCACAGTTCCTTTGGCTAATTTCAACAAAAGAAATTTAAAAATTAATTTTGAAAAATTTAAAAATTTTAAAAGATCAAACCTTCGATGGTTCCACCGGCGATAAAAACTTCTTTAAGTTTACTACTGAAACTAGAATCCGTCTTCTGCGCCAGTGCCAAATTGGTCAACGGCCCTAACGCCACAACCGTCAACTGACCCGGCATTTGATTGGCCAATCGTTGCTACAAAAACATCAAATTTCAATTTAGTTTTTAAAACTTTTTTAAATTCCCAAATTGGACTCACCAAAGCCTTCCAAGCACAATAGGGACCAACGACAACATTCTCGGCGGGTGGAAACTCCCAAGCGGCACCTCCGAACCCATCAGGTCCGTGAGGGCTTCCTTCCGGTCTGATGTATTCTTCGATGAGTGGAAATTTCGCTCCAACGTACACCGCGACCTTAAAAAAATTTAAAAATTTAATTCAAAAATCCAATTTTTATTTAAATTTTTTTACTCCGGTCGCATCGACCATTCGCAAGACCCTCAATACGTTCTGCAACACTTCGTTGACAGGAACATTTCCATAGCAGCAGGTGATGGCCAAAAGTTGAATTTGAGGACTCTTCAGTGCCATTAGAATGGCCAAAGCATCGTCCACGCCGCAATCGGTATCGATGATGACGTTTAGTTTTTCTTCGGGAATCAAGGCCTTCACTTCACCCTTTTCGGGCGACAGAAGACTCACCATACTCTGCCATACGTTTTGGAGGGTTTGTTGTACGACCGGTGCTTCCTCTTCGATGGTCGTTTCGCTCTCTCTCAGGTAAAATGGGTCGGGACTCTCACAAACCGTTTCGCATGTGCATTCGCACGGACATCGGTATTGGATGACGGGACAACCCGTGTCGTGTAGGCTGATGCCGAAGTCGTCGTCGCAGTTACCGGAGGAGCCCACGCAGCAGCATGTGGGTTCGTGACATACCGAACACGCTTCGTCGCCCCCGTAGCCGTGAGCTGGACACGGCTCGTCGTGGGCTGGACACGGCGGGCAGACGCAGGGTGGTGATTCGGGTTGGGAACATTCTTGCGAATTGTCGTTCTCAGATTCGTCCATACAATTGTTCTGCCAACACTCTGCGGTCATCATTTTGATTGATTTTTCGGTTATTTAATTTTTAATAAAATATTTTCAGTTAAGTTTAATTGTTAAATGTGATTCGAATTTTTTCAAACGTGGTATGAATTTAATGCTGAAAGTAAAATATGGATTTAGTGAAAAGGGTTAAAGATTAAGCCCAATTTGGAAAATTTATTTTATTTCACCTATAACAGCAGACCCTTCTGGAGTGGGTGATGGATCCGATCGCACATCTCACCCTGATTTGTCGAACTCAGTTTCACTCCCGATGAGTCGTCGGTCCTTTCATACTGAATGGGGGTTCCAAAAAACTCGAAATTTCGAAAATAAATATAAATGGCGATGTCTTTCACCCGCTCGACAGTGAAGTTGAACGTGAGAACGTTGTTATGGCGATGAAATACACGAGGTAACCATGGGTTTTTTGTACAAAACAATAATTTAATTTGTCTCTTAGTTACAAGCAAAGTGTTGAAAATGAGGTTTTAACATGGAATTAAGAAAAAAATTAAAAATAAAAATTAGGGAAAATTTAAAAATGGAAATTATTTAGTCGTTGATGAAACAATCGGTCTCGGCGCACACGCTTGACGAACACTCATTTCCTAATTAATAATTAATGTTAATTTAAATTCTAAAAAAAGAATGAGTTTCGACACCTACCCACGTATCTAGCAACGACGTGACCGAGAATTTCTCTGGCATTTTCATTATACGAGCAGATAACGCGACTTGAACCGCTTGCAGAAATGGAGTGGAATCTGATAAAACTCACATTTAAAAAAAAATTTTTTTTCACAAATAATTTCTTTACCGTATTCTTCCGAACTCGTATCACACTGCGGAGTTTGTTGAGGATAATTTTCAGGTACCGTTATCGTTATCGGCGGTACGCACGGCAGATTTTTATCATCTTTTTTTGTTTTAAAATTTTCAATTAATTTTTACTAATAAAAATCAATTTTCTCCGACATTCTTACCCAATTGACATATGAGATGAACGGTCCGCGAGCCGCTATGTTGTATCGGATCCAAACTGACTTTAAAGCGCTGATCTAATCTCGCAATTTCACCTTGCAATGCATCTGGAATATCATTGGCTTCTTCGTCCGTTTTACGTTTTTTCATCACCGGTGGACTCGGACATCTATAAAAAAATTTCAACAATGGCAAAAAAACCACCAAAAACGAACCTACTTAATCGGTGGACCGTGCAAAGACGCCATGGCAGGCCCGAAAGTCCTCTGCAACGTGTGATTCAACATTGGCAATTTAATATGCGCAGTTATGGCTTCGAGTAACGGCAAACAAATACTTTGTTCCTTCGTGTGACCGGGTGGAAACAGTGGAATACCAATACTTCCATCACTCTTAATTTAAAAAAAAAATAAAAATAATTTTTAAAAAATCCATTAAATTCGAATTAAATATTTACTCACCGGTTTATTTTTAAAATCCAATTTTTCGAGAACTTGTTCACACTTGAGTAAAGTATCCATCGGCACTCGCTTAGACGGATCCGAGAGGATATCGAGTAAATTCTTCATCTTACTCATCTCTCGTTTTTTCTCTGCAACTTTCCCTATCGTGAGTGATCTCCAATTTTTTTCGATTTAAAAAAATTAAAAATAAAAAAATAAAATGATACCTTCGTCTTTATCGTAACGATTGATCATCCTTCGCAACGGATCTATGTATTTACTCAATTGTTTGATTTTATCCAAATAAATTTGATCGTCGTTTAAATTTCGACCAGCAGGACTAGCGACAGCTCCCATCACACCACTGGGAGTATTTAAATTACTATTGGGAGAAGGCGCATTGCTCATGGATCCCATCGGACCCGGAGTACGATTGGCCGACTGCGATCCTCCGAGCGGAGACGGGACAATCTGCGGCGACGGACTGGGCGCGTAACCCGCCGGTGACATGGCGATGCTGTTTGGTGGTAACACGGGGGACGGATTCGAATTCATGTGACTGGATATGGGCACGGGGTTCGGGCTTTGTCCCAGATACTGCGATGGGACGTTATCTTGTCTCTGATGCTGCTGTCCGCCTTGTCCCGAGTGCATCAAAGCTTCGTTGAGCGCTGCATTTTGCATCTGCATCTAAAATTCAATTATTCAATCAATAAATCGATCATTAAATCGAGTTATATTACCTGAGGTGTGCTGGGTTTGCCCGGATGTTGCATCTGTTGCACGGGTGTCTGTTGTTGTTGTTGTTGACGCATCCCCCGCTGGATCTGCTGCAACTGTAAATTACCCGCCATCCCACTGGGTATAACCATATGTTGCATCCCGGCACCGACTAAAGTAATTATACGACTTTAAAAATTACAAATTATAAATTATTTTTTCAATTCACAAGGTTGTCCCTGAGATTGTCCGGGCGGTCCCTGTTGGCCTTGCATCACATTCTGTTGCTGGTTCATTCCGACCATCATAGACATCTGATTGGGATTTGGCATCCCGCCGCCACCCATCTGTGGATTATTACCTTCTGCAAGAAATTAACTTTCAATAATTAAAAATTCACATTAATAAAATTTTATTTACTTTGTCGTGCCAAGTTTTGCAAGGCGTTGATTGGGTCAGGGACACCGACTCCCGATGGGGGTAAACCGCCGTGTCCAGGATGGGTCGGTTGTCCTTGTTTATTTTTCGAACCTAAAAAAATTAAAAATCGATTTAAATTAATATAAAATTAATTTGAAAATTCGATGCTCATCCCACACGGCGGGTGATTTTATTGATCCACAAAACTCCATTCAACGCACATTTAATTCATTACCAAGACTTTATTATATTAAATGGTATTTTTAGACTACTCGTTAATATCGCTATCGTCTGTTCCGGGAAAAAATTTTATGACAAACACCTGTTGATTACTCAATGCGACAAAAATTAATTTAAATTTTTTTTTTAGGAATTTTTAAGAATGAAAATTAAATTTTGGGATGAGAATTGGGATTTTGGGTGAGAGTAATGCAATACTTACATGGATTGAAGAACCACATGTCGATGGAATTGCAGTTGTGTTTTACTCGGAATTAAAGGGAAATGAGAGTCGAGTTGAGGAGTCTCACGAATAAATTCATGAATCAACTCATTTCGAGATGAGTTCACTGCTTAAAGTCAAGGGTGGGTTTGCGATGCACATTTAATTTGTTCTCATTGCGAGTTGCTATTAATTGCATTTGCGCGATCTAATTGTGCATTGGCCTCGCAACCCTTTCGTCTACCAATGGCCGCGCTCCTTTTCCAAGTGCCAATCAATGCAGTTTAATTGCTTTTAATTAATTTCGTCTCTTTTTGTTTGTGGGTGGTTCAGTCAAATACCCTTCGTTTCTCAATTTTTTTTATCTTGTTCAAATTAATTTATTTTTGAAAAGAGAATTTAATAAAACTTACTGAGTTCTCTTAAATGCAATATGAGTCTCGCTACTAAGCCCAAATATTCGTCCTGAAATTGAGCATTTTATTAGATATTTAAAATTAATTTCTTATTAAAATTTAAAAAAAATAATTTTTATGGTAATTTACGTTTCAAGGGAAATTAATAAATGGATTCTCGGAAATTGATTTTGAT
>JAQFZU010000533.1:0-23730 GCA_034696185.1 Henia vesuviana | reverse complement strand
AAGTAAAAAATTATAAAAAAATTAATAATATAAAAATTCAATACACAAGAAAAATGTAATTTTAAAAAAAAATCAGATTTTATTTCAATGCTGTTTCAAATTTACCATTTATTAACTAATTACAATAATTAACTGAATGACAGTATTTAAATGGAAGATTGTTAACCAATTTTTAAAACCAAAATTTTCTTTTCCAAACATTTTCAGTTGTATTTTTTACATCTTTTTATTACAATACAAATATAGTTATGTATTTCAAACTTATATACTCAATTAAAAAATTGTAATCATTTTCTATCAAACTTTGTCAAAATCACATAAAATTGTAACAACAACAACAAAGGTCAGCCATTTTGAATAGTAAGAAATTTAGGCCGCATTAAGAAGATGTAAAAATCAAAATCCATCACTCGCAAAATCAACATTAAAAAAAGTAACAATACAAATTAATTAATAAAAATTAAATATTAAATATTTCTATCCAATTTAGTGATGAAAAACTTAGGCCATCATCCAGTGACAATGCGATGTCCGTATTGTGGCAACAACATCATTACCACAGTTCACTATTCATCGGGTTTCGCAGCTTGGTGTTGTTGCTTGGGATGTGCAGCTGGAGGTTTACTCTTACCAATGTAATATGAAAACATCCTTAAATATCTCTTAAAAACATTCAAATCAAATTTTCAGACTTTGGCTCGGATTTTGCTGTATTCCATTTTGCGTGCCCGCGCTTCAAGATGCGGAACATTCGTGTCCGCAATGTTTGGCTTTGATAGGAATTACCAAACCATGTTAAAAAAACTAAAATTCAACATTGTTTTATAAATAAAAATCAAAAAAAATTTCAAAACTGCAATAATTAAAATTAACCAACAATAGCCATACAATTTCAACCTTTTATTCCTTTTTCATTTAAAAATTACGATGAAGGAGAAGCAAAGTAAATATGAAAAAGAATTCGATAAAGAACATAAATCCTTTAAAGACAAACACGATAAAGAACCTAAATACTATAAAGAAAAACGCGATAAAGAAACGAAATACTATAAGGATAAATACGATAAAGAAACTAAACCTTATAAGGATAAATACGATAAAGAAACTAAATCATCCCGTAAGGATAAATACGATAAAGAAAGCGAATACTATAAGCAAACACATCGTAGACCAACAAAACGCGACAGTGAATCATCATCTACCGATAGTGACGAAGTAGGCGAATGTTTTCACAGCAGAAGGTTAAGACGTAGGTATATTTCGAATATGAATAAATTAATAATTTTTACACTTATATATTATAGGTCACATGGGAACCAAACCTGTTTTAACAATATGCCCTTATTGCAGAAGAGATGTTTTGACTGATTATTCGGTATCGGCCAATTTACAAACATGGATTGCATGCTGTTTATGCTCTTTATCTCTGTTTGTTTATGCATTAATTAAGTTTATTAACTAGATTAAATTTTTTTTTATTTTAGTTGTTGTTGTCTACCATTTTTTATACGTCAATGTAAACTTGTCGAACATTATTGTCCTGAATGTGACGAAATAATAGGTATAAATACTCTTTGCTGGTAATTAAAAGAATTTTTAAATTTCCCGCCAAATAACATTTTGTACAATTGTTTTTATGTTAATTTTTACAGCTTTTTAAATAAAATTTTTATGGTCTTATAACAATATCATTGCATTCATATCAAACATGAATATTGTTTTATTTCTATTCGCATATTTCATATTTAAATTTGACAATGCCTCAATGGATAGACAGTTATTTATAAATTTATTTTTAAATTATATCGAATTTAATATATTTATTTATATTTAAATTTAGCTCATTTGGGCACTGTGCCAGTTGAAATGCGATGTCCTTATTGCCGATTAGAAATTTTAACTGATTATTCTGTTACAGCAAATCATGTAACGTGGATTTGTTGCTGTCTTTCTTGTTTGTTTTGGTTAATTAGCAAATTATCACTTATTTGAATATATAATTTTTTTTTTTTAATATTTCAGTTGCATCTTTGGTTGTTGCTTATATCCATTTTGTATAAGAAAATGCCAATTGGTTGAACATTATTGCCCTGAATGTTACAATTTTATAGGATCAAATTCATTATTTTAATTGAGTTCCTTCAAAAGTGAGAAATTCAAGAAAAAGAATATCTTAGTTCTGCCTGTAGGATTTTATATTAAATAATAAATTGCATTGTTTAATTAAGATTGTCCAATTATTCAATGGGATTTATTTTGTTGAATCTTAAACAAACTAATAAAACAAATAAATTTATTCTGATTTTTCCACTTAAAAAATACAATAAAATTAATAATATCATTGTTAAAAAACCACTTTAATTCGAATCTCGTTTTGCCGCCACAAAGTGGACATTGGATGACGTCAGCGACCATCGCTCCACTCACGGCAATTCTACGTTGCGCTGTGTGTACCATCCACGAAACGTCTGGTCATTACGGATTAATTCTATTTCATGCTTATAACCATCGGGCATTACCGCACGAGAATATAATTCCCTAAAATCAGGTTGTATAACCCACAACCAAAAAATTAATTACAAATATAAAATAGTGAAGAAAAAAAAAATGCAAACGACGACTTCCATTTAAGCTTGAACGAAATATCTGTTTCACAAGACCTAAAAACTGACCCGTACTTGTTAATTTATCTATGCAGTATCGAAGAAGAAATGTTGATTGATACCATATGATTGTATAGGAAAATAAGAGAGAATGAATTGCCATCAGATTCTCACTGGAGCCGTAAATGCCGGCAACCACTGTTTTGCTGTTGGAAGTGTCGAAGGAATTCCTTTTACAGTGAGTTGTGAAATATTCATTTTTCAGTGGTCGAACACTAATTATATTTTAATATTATATTATTTATAAAGTAGCAAATTTCAAAACAGTTTAATTGCATCATTAAACTAAACTTGTTTTGATTATAATTTTTAAATTGTTTTAATATTTTTTTTTTAGAAATTTTTTTTAAATATTTTTATTTATATTTTCCTTGTTTATTTTATATTCAGGCCTATGCTGCAGGATGTGATATTGTGATATTAGCAAGTAATTTCGAACGAGTTCAAATTATCCCTGGAGTTTGTCATGGGAATATTCAAGTCGCGTGTTTGGATTGCTCCACTGATACTGGAAAGGTTAATATTTTACTAAATTGATGTAATATTATTATTATTATAATTATATTTTGTATTTTATTAGATTGCTGCTGCTTATGGACATCAGATTTGTATATTTGAACCTACTCCTTTAGTGCAACGAAATAGTGCTCATGTAAAATATTTTTTTATTTTTATTTTCAAATTTTCAATTTTTTATATTTTTAAATAGAAATTGAATTATCGATGGGTTCAAACAGCTACTTTCCAAGCTGATTGTTATATTGAGAATTTATCGTGGAATTTGGAAGGTTTGAATTGAAAATAAATTTTTTTTTTGGATAATTAAATTTAATAATTTTAGGAACTCGTTTATTAACCGGTGGAAAATGTATTCAAATGTGGAATTATAATAATCCGAGTGAAGATATAATTTTAGAAGAAGATGAATTTGCTGATAAAGTTCAATTTCAAGTTGGTGGTGAAGAGACTACTTTAGAGGAACCTTATTGGTCATGTATTTGGAATTGCAAGTAATTATTTAATATTATAATTTTAATTTTTGGTTTTTTTTTTTAAATAATTAAATTGATATTTTAGAACTGCTCATCCTGTTTGTTATTTAAAATTTTCTCCCGATGGAACGTTATTCGCATCGGCTGGGAAAACCGATCGATTGGTTAAAATATGGTACGAAAATAAATCGGTGAATTTTCCAAATAAAAGTTTAGAATCGCAAGTTTCGACTGTAAATCCTGAAGATGTTAGTTTTACTTTCATTTATATCGCTCATCCTCGGGCTGTGACGGGTTTATCTTGGAGAAAAACTAGCAAATACATGCCGAGGTATTTATAAAATTAGCATAAATTAAAATATTTTAAAAATTATTAAATTTTTAGAGGTTCGGTTGCAAATATGTTGATAACTTCGTGCCGTGATAACATATGTCGTGTTTGGGTTCAAACCGTGTTACCTGACGACGGTTTGGTTAATATGCAACAATTCGATCCAATGGCAGCGCAAAATCCCAAATTTAGAACTCACAGACATAAACATAAATTTATGATGCGGTTAAAACACATGAAGTAAATTGAATTTTTTTTTTAAATATTTAAATTTTTAATTAAAAAAAAAATTATTTTAGGACTTGTTTTCAATTCAGACGTCGACAGGCAACTCACCATCAACAACACGGCAACGTCAATGCGCCTATTCCAACTTTGCCCAGCACGTTCAGTGCTCACGATTTTCACAGTTTCGGTGTACACGGGACGGGAATGACGCCCGGATTCCACTTTCATTTGGCTGCGAGCATCAATGCCGAAACAGATATTCCATTAGTACCAAGCATAAGTGGCAGTGGAGATTTGCGGGAACCAAATTTCGTGTTACATTGGTTGAATAATAAGGAAATGCATTTTACATTGCAAGCCGAGCAAATTTTACAAGAACTGAGTAAAAAAACGATCGAAATTGAACAAAATGTTCAAGCGCCGAGCGACGAAGAAGCGGAAGAAGAAACGAAGGCCGAAGACGAAGAGATTGTAGCGAATGGTTAATTGATTTTTAAAAAAAATAATTTTTGTTTATTTTTAATTTATTTTTTTTGATTTGCAGGTAAAAAGGGCAAATCGATTGGATTAACAAAACCAAAGTCTGCGAAATTTGGACGGGGAAAATCTCAGGACGAAACGGAAGATACAAATCACATAACGAACAGTTCGTACAGTTTAGCTTCGGCTGTGTCTTCTACGTCACTAACCGCTGAATCTTCAACCGCTGCTACTGTAAGAAAATAAAAAAACAAGAAAAATAATTCAAATAATGCAAAAAAAAATAACAAAAAAATTAATTTAATAATTAAATTAATATAATAATTAATTGCATGTTTGAAATTGCGGATAGAGAAAAAGGGTTTTAACTACTGCCATTCGGGTGCTGGTCAAAGGTGTGGCGAAATCAGGGAAAAAATTAATTCAAATTAATAATGATTTATTGTTACTAAAACAATTTACTACGACCAAACTGATGAGATTAAAATTCGGTGACGGTATTTAATCGTAATTTGAAAAAATAACCCAAAATTAAATCTAAAATGAAGTTTTGTCATTTTTCTCTATCCCAAAGGCAGGTCTAGTGTTGTTTAGTCTCAACATATTGCGTTTTGTTACGCAGTCTCCTTTAGGCGATGCTCTCGACCGGAAAATCGAAGCCCTTTTAAGGGACTGGCATGGAAGTCCCGATTTATTATTCAGTATTCATCCCGTAGATGGAAGTTTCTTAGTTTGGTAATTTTCAATTTTTCATTTTAAAAATTCTCAAACCAAAAAATTAAAAAAATTAAATTTACAGGTTAATCGAGTGGTTAGATGAATACATTCCCAGTTCCTTTCGTCAAGCCCAAGTGAGTTTTTCGACAAGAATTCCAAACGCTTTACCACTCGGTGATGCCATGACGATGAGCACAAACTTAATTATGTACAATAGCCGCGGATCGATCGATTTGAAGTCAACCGAGGCCACAAAATCACAAATGAAGGATTCGCTAAGCTCGACTGGTGGTTGCAGCACCATTTGCATGGTTTCGAAACACAAAAATGGATCCCTTAATTTGTGGAATGTGACTTTTAACGATAATACAAAATTCACGCAATTGCTTAGTGTTTGTCACGCACTTCGTGTATGTGGTCACAGGTTTAGGGTAAACGACATCACTTGTCATCCCGTTTTGCCTTTGTTATTGACGACTTCGCACCATAATTTACCGACCGGTGAAGTCAGATCACCCGAAGTTAAACCCAACACTTTCGATGCTTTGCAAGACTCGACCATGTATTCGAACGACGATGAAACTCCGTTGGGCTTTTGTAGCGAATTGATCTTGTGGCGAGTTGATCCCGTCGGGCCCTTGTGTCGGTCGGGTGGAGTGACTGAACTCGCTCGAATTAATTCGCCTGAAATTTCAGCTTTTTCGAATGTCGCTTGGATCCCTACGTTGTTACCCAGGTGAATTGAGATGAAATTTTTTATTTTTTAAAAATTATTTTATTTTTTTTTAGATTGCTTTACGTGTATTTTTGTTTTTTTTTAGTATTTGTTTATTGTATTTTTTTTTCTATTTTTTTTTCTTTAATTTTTTATTTTCAATAAGAATTATCACCATCTTCGACGAACGTTGTTTGATACCGAAATTAGGAACGTTAAGGTATAATTTGAATTTACAAGTGTGAAAAAATATGGAAATTACAATTTTTTTTCTTTATTATTAACCATCTTATACGTCTTGGTTTAGTGGCTTTGTTTATTCTGTTTTCATTTTCTATTTATTAAAATTAATTTTAGAATTTTGTAATATTTTATAATAACAAAAAATTATTTTGCAGTTCGACTTTGGGCAGCCTCTCAAACTCACCCAGCGCTTGTTTCGTTGCTTCCGATGGTAAAAGTCTACGTATATACCAAGCTGTTATCGATGCACGTACTCTATTAGCTGAAATATTCAACGCCGAGAGGAAAATATTGAGAACAGTAAAAATTTGTAAATGAAATTTAAAATATTTAATTTATATTTTTATTAATAATAGGATAGTATGATGTCGATGTCGAGTAGTTCATCCATCGGTATGAAACAGCCGTCGCTTCATAGTTCGTTTAAAATCGTCAGTCAACAATCAACTTCAAGACCCGGATGTGTAATACAATTAGCCGCTATTGCCGATGCAGTCCACGTATTATTTAAATGCATTGAAAAATAATTATCTTAGATATTTATAATTATTTAATTTTAGGATTGGCAAAATACTCAATTACTTCACGTATTTCAAGAGCAATTAATAACCGGTGAAAGAAACGATGATATTCAGACTAACAATTTAATGGACCCGGGTTTGGGAGCTATGGTAGATCTTCAGCAGTCATCTATTTTTGAAGAACCATTTTACTTAGTCGTAATTGAAAAAGATCAAAATGGTGGTTCAACTTTACACATGTGGAAAATTGTCATTGCGTCACAACCATCAACTGGAGGTTGGTATTTAATAGTGAATTAAATTGATTTTTTAATTTTTTTTTTAAAAATAGGACTGCTGAAAAATGTAGCTTACGCTCCTGATAGTAATCTGGTGCAGGATAGCGATCACTCGAATCCGTCATCCCGCAGCAATACTCCAGAACCCACATCGACGAGGGAAAATGTATCTCCACCTTTAACAATCTCGACTACTAAAGTATTTTAGTAAAATTAAACTTTAAATTTTATTTAAATTATTTTTTTATAGATTTGTACGCAAAAACTACTTCTACCGCCTAACGTAGAAATCATCCATGCAACTCCTGCCGCTGGTCATTTGAGTTCATCGTCTATTTATCCCGCTTGCTTCGCGCCGTATTTAATCAGTACCGCTTGTTCGGATAGTAAAGTACGATTTTGGTACTGCTCTCATTTCGATGGAGTTAATGGCGAATTAAAATACGAATGGACTGAATGGAAAATGCTCAATACGAAAGAAGAATCGAGCTGCATTGAAATTTTAGGTTAAAATGAGTAAAATTATTAAAAATTAAAAATTTAAATGTTTTATTTGTAGGTTTACCACTTAACGTTAGTTGTGCCTACAGCGGCCGAATTGCATGTGCCTACAAATCGGGCCAATCTTTTACCCGCCCCACATCGGACAATCCCAACAGTCGATTCGTCAATTTATGCGTCGCGATATACGAATGCGAATCGACTGGTGGCTCTGAATGGATTTTAGAAGATACGATTCAACTGAAAAATATCAGTTTACCCGAAATTAAAATGGATTTAGACCTTAGTTATTTACACGACAAATCTTTACTTGAAAAGAAGAAACAAAGTTATGATAATTTGGTATTTATTAATTACTAAAATGAATGAAAATATGCTAATTATTTTATTTCAGGGTCTTATCGCCGTACCGAGTTTCAGTACTCTTCACACGTTACGAAAAGCCATAACGGAACAAGGAAATCAGTGCATTTTAACGCAAAAACATCTCGTGCAACTCGATTGGGTCTCGACCGAAGACGGTTCGCACGTTTTAACCGTCGGTGTCGGTTCGAAAATACTTTTATTCACAACAGTCAGCAGCGACATAGCTCAAGCTAACATGAAAGCGATGTCTGAATCACGGTCCAGTACGAATCGCCCAACACTGACCAAAGCATCATCGATGATGGTCCAGCATTTCATACCCGAGGAAATTCGTTGGATGAAATTACGAAGTTTGGAATTAACATCTGCGGACGGATTACCGCCTTTACCCATGCAAATTTCGTGGGTCCGCGACGGAATTTTAGTCGTCGGAATGGACAACGAAATGCACGTTTACTGTCAATGGCGGGGTGCCAAAAGAGCGAAGAATCGAGTTCAGAGCGACGACGAGGAAGTGAAGAAAGCCAAAACCGACTTCGAATCGAGTATTTGCAGTCGTAATTTAACAGATGCAGACATATTGACACTGAAACAAGAAAGTTCGGGCCAGAAACGACTTCCGATATTGAAAATGATACCTCACTCGACCTCAATCAATGCCATAACCGATCCGAAGAAAAAAGGAATGGTCGAAAATCAGCCTCTAATTGAAAGTTTCATGCCCGATTATGGGCTGTTCGAGGCAAGCCGAATGGCTTGTCCAGTTCTGCCGCAGTATCACCCGAAACAACTGATGGAACTTCTCAATTTCGGTAAAATTCGACGAGTCAAAGCGATTTTGATGCATTTGGTGCGGTGTTTGTCGGGAGCCGAACACCGATCGGCCATTGCGAGACCAGAAAACACGGACGGGACTCGACAACGAGCGTGGTCGAGGTCGAGAACGTTGTCAATCAGCATTCCACAGAGTACGAGTCCGATGGAAAATCAAAATCAATCGGCCATTTTATCGGAAGAATTTCATTTGGATTATATCGAAGTTAATTCGATACCACCGTTACCTCTACACACCTTATTGGCCGCCGATAAGGAGACATTAATGCAAAAAGACGACGGATCGAAAAATTACAGCGGATTGTTTTCGTCCGATGCGATGGACGAAGAAGAGGAAGATTTGGATAATATTTTAATGGAGGACGAATTTTCGTCGAGTAGTCCGAGAGAAAGAAGACGATCGATGAGTGTCGAAAAACAAGGATTGACGAATTTCGGGACGAGACATGTAAATTTAATTAATTATTTACATAAAATATTCATTTATTTTTATTTTATTTATTTTAAGGGACGAATGTTGACACGGTTACTGACGCACACGCATTTACCGGGATTATCGAGTTTGGATCAAATGCATTTATTAGCATTGGCCGATACGGTTGCGTCGTGCAACACGGCATTTGCAGACAAATTCCAAATCGAAGTTGCCAAAATTGAAACGTCATCGGCTTTAAGTGGCACTTTAAATTCGTCTCCAGGTTATTACATTTTAATTTTAATTAAAATTTTATTTTATTAATTTAATTTTTATTTTATTAGAATCATTAGATGATTGCGGTCTCAGGTTTCTATTGGCTATGCGCCATCATTCGTATTTACTTCGTTGTCTTCCACCTCAACAACGAGTTTTACTACACAAACAAGGATTAGATACAGCAACGGTCGTGTGGGCATTTTATTCCGAATCAGAAGAAGAATTATTGAACGTCATTCCCGGAATGCAGCGCGGGAATCCTCGATGGTCGGAATTGAAGGAATTAGGAGCCGGTTGGTGGATCAGAAACAACGCGGTTTTAAAGAAATGCATGGAAAAAGTAGCCAAAGCAGCATTTCAAGCTAATAACGATCCACTAGACGCAGCTGTTTATTACTTGGCAATGAAAAAGAAGAACTTAATCTGGGGTTTATTCCGTTCGGTGAAAGATCAGAAAATGACGGAATTTTTCCAGAATAATTTCAACGAAACTCGATGGAGAAAAGCGGCATTGAAAAATGCATTCGTACTCCTCGGTAAACAACGTTTCATACACGCAGCTGCATTCTTTTTATTGGCTAATTCGTTGCAAGATGCAATCGAGGTATTATATGAACTCAATTAACATTGAATAAATTAAAAAATATTTTTTTATTAAAGGTTTGTTTGAATAAACTGAACGATTTCCAATTAGCGATGATCATCGTTCGATTGTACGAAGGCGAATTGGAGGTTTTACCGCACTCGCTTCAACGATTATTACACGAGGAAATCCTTGGCTGTGACAAAGACGGGAATAATTACGATCAATCGAAAGCGAATCCAGATCCGTTTTTACGAAGTATGGCTCATTGGATCCTTAAAGATTCTTCAAATGCGCTTAACACCTTACTTCAAACCGATATTGGCTCGAATTATTCACGAGCTCCTTTGGATGAAAATATCTTCGATGATGCGGGTAAAATATTTAATTTGAATTTTATTTTCGAAATTAATTTTTATTTATTTATTTATTTTAGTGAGCAGAAACGTATTTAATTTTTACGTTTACCTGCGAACTCATCCAATATTAATACGACAGCAAATAGCCGATACGGCTCAAGGCACACAAAACGTATTATTGACCGGTTATAATCATTCCGGAGGGAAAAAAATTAATTTACGCGACAGGCAAATGATGTTCGAGTATGCCATTACACCTATGGAACGACGATTATATTTTATGACTGCTCACACATACTTTAAAGCCGGTTGCCCGGCATTGGCGTTAGAGGTTCTTTCAAAATTACCCACGAAAGTAATCGATACGCCGTCGAATAGTCCATTGAGAAGTCCCGCGAAGAATTTAACTCCGTCCGGATTACGCAGTATCGATACGGGGATTATTAAAGAAGAGGAATCGGTTAAAAGATCGAACGAAGGCGGTGATATGTTTGATTGGAGTCAACCGGTGATGAATTCGTTGCATGACGAACCTTTAGATTTGAAATTAAGCGATGTCGAAGACGAATTGGACGACGAAGGGAATAAATTGGTTAAGAGTGTCGATTCTAAAGAAGTTTTTAATGGTAATTTACTCAAATATCACTTGTTTTAATTAATAATTTTTTTAATTTTTTTTATTTTATTCCAGATGTGACTAATAATGGGTCAACTAAAATCGATATAATGGCGCAACAATTGAAATTTGTTGCTTGTTTAAAGGTTGTAATTTAAATTTTATTTTTTAGAAAATAATTTAAAAAAATTGTTTTAGATTATGATGGAAGAACTGAGTACTTTAGCCACTGGATACGAAGTTGATGGAGGGCAGCTTCGTTATCAATTATACGTGTGGTTGGAAAGAGAAGTAGAAGCGTTAAAAGAATTATGTAATTACGGAGGAAATTATTCCAGCGATTTGCAAATAAGTAAATAAAAAATAAATAAAAATTTAATTAAATTTTAATTTTAATTTTTATTCAGAAATGGATGTTTCTGGCACCAGTCTGGACGAAATGGAAAAATCGCGACATACACCCGATAAAAAATCGAGCGAAACACCAACGATGCACGAGATTTTATTGGCGGATAAAATGGATTTTGAAGCGAAATTACAACGAGCGGAAAAACGCAAACGTTGGCTCAAAATGAACGAAACTCTTCTTCGAACTCTGCTCAGTTATTGCAGTCTTCACGGTGCCAGTGGTGGCGGATTGGCTTCGGTGCGCATGGAATTAATTCTCCTCCTTCAAGAATTACAACAGGAAAAGACTCAACATCAACTTTTATCGCCGCTTCCTTTTCCAACTACTCTTCCACTTTTATCTGCCAGCGTTGCTTGTCACAAAACGGTCGTTACTGACCCAATTCGTCATTTACAAGTAAAATTTTAAATTTTATTTTTTTTTAAATATTGTTAATGTTTTATGGGTTTTATAGGCTATGTCTCACGATATTCTATCAACTATGATCAATTTGCCCAGCCCCGCACTTCCGAGTTTGGAAAGTTATGCCGAAGTTTTTGTTTTAAGAGATTTAAGCATTGCGCTCTCAGCTTGCATTTACCAATCTTTGTGTGACAGTGAAAGCTTCTGCGTTAAGCAAAATGGTTATTTATCGGCTGGAATGGAGGCTTTGGCTAGGTATGCAAAATTTTGAATAAATTGTAAATTTAAAAAATAATTGCATATTTTTCAGTACGAGCGTCGTTTATCAAGACAGTCACTTAATCGGTGGCTTTAATCGACGACGTCGTTTTAGCAGCAACGAGGAACCGATGCAACCCAAAACAGCGCCTAATAAATGGCCAGGAGTGACATCGTTGCGAGCACTGATCGAACGAGATAAAGACGAAGACACGCCGAAATTAACTACGCTTTTAACCGAGGCTTTTATTGCCATTTACATGAGTTTATTAATTCACGCTTTGATCGCTTGCGAATCTCATACGTTGTATCGGCTCGTGGGACAAACTTTCACTGAGCAAACTTGGTCGTTGTTGTATGGAGGTGGAATGAAGAAACTACTCAAAGTTGCCGTTCCATCGTCCACTGGAACTGGCCAAAATCAACAAACAAACGAAAGTGAGTTATAAAATCAAATTTAATTAAAAAAAAAAATTAAAAAATTTATTAAACAGAACCGACCCAACAAGGAGAAGCGAGTATCATCAACACACTCGTACGACACCGAGAGAATCTCAATTGGAAAATCTTTAGACAATTTGGATCGCAACCAGTGGTTATTAAAGAAGACAGACCAACGTATAGAGAACAATTCGTACCTCCTGAAACGAGTATTGTTAATTATTTAATGACGAAGGTAATTAAAAAAATGTAAATATTTTTATAAATTATTATTAAATATCTAATTTAATTACAGCCGACATTACACCACGATTACGAATCGATCGATTACGATTCGAACGAAAGTTTACCGAGCGAAGACGAGGATGACGACGACGTTATGGATGACGACGATTATTTAAATATAAAGGACACAAAAATTAAAACCGAAGTCGAACACACTGAACATTCGGATTCAAATTCGTACAGTTGGGGTATTATCAGATACGCTGTCGTGAGACTCGCTCAACTGCATTTACAAAAATTTCTCAACGTCGCCGGCTTAGAATTACAAGGTCGATTCGATTATATTTCATTCTTTTAACAATTTATTTGAATTTTTATTTTTATTTTTTTAGAATTACCATCGACGAGTCCGTTAATCCATTCCATGATGAAACTCTTGGATTATTGGCTTAACGTACTCAAAGAGAAAATGGATACGGCTGGCGCTCCGCCGCACGATTACATTCCTAATTGTTACGTCGAAACCAGTCACGGAGGACCGGCAATTCAAAAATATCGAGCAATTTTGGAACAAAATAACACTCCATTCAAGTATATATTTAAATATTTTAAAAATTTGTTATTAATTTTAATATTTTTAGATCTAAACATAAAAACGCGCAACAAGTGCGACGTTTGTGGTGTTATTTAGTGCGCCAAGAACACGTGCAAGACATCTTCATTCGCTATATATTCGGCCGTAAAAAAATCCCTCAAATAAGGGACGATCAAGGCAGTGACGATACCGAAATGGATTCGACTTTGCCGGATCCAATTCGCATAATACACAAAGATCAAGATAGCATTAGCTCGTTTTGTATAAACAAAGCTGGTAGTGGGATATTAGCATTAGCAACAACGAAGGAAATACAAGAGTTGGACATATCTGTACTATTGGAGCCTCCATTGTGGTTGGAAGATGATTGCGAATATGACATTTTGAATTTAAACAGGTTAATTAATAATAATTTACAACTACAGGTTGAACCTCACTATAACGAACCGCGATCTAACTAACTAATTCATCGATGTTGGATGCCCTATTGATTCAATGTTAAAAAAATTCGGTATAACGAACTTCGATTAAAATTTTTAAAAATTAAAATTAATTATAATTAATAATTAAAAATTATAATATCTTAATCGTTATAACGAAATTTAGTTTTTAACAAACAATTTCCAGCTTAAAATAAGATTTAAAAATTTATTAATTATAAAGAGTAAATTCGTTATAACAAGGTCATCCAAATAACAAACCCTCGCCGTTCGTTATAAGAAGGTTTGATGATGATATTAAAAAAATTAACTATTGAATTTATTTAGGGGACCCGAAAGTCTTCCAGCAACCGAATACATCGTCGTGCAAACGGGTTCAGATAAACCCATTTTAGCTCAATTGGCACCGGCCGGTGGTCATTCGGGGTCAGCTCAAAACTCGTCGACTCCCATTTCAATGCCATCGACATTCATGGTTCAAACTGGAAGAGGCACTTCGGTGGTAATAGCAATTTGAATTAATAATTGATTATTTTTAAATTATTTAAATGTTTAAAAAAAACACGTTGTGAAAGGTTATTTGGCTCTTACTATTTCTTTTTTTGTTTTTATTATTCTCTCTTTCTTTCGTGCTTGTCTTGGACTAATCTAACTCCCTTTAACCCTTCAACTCCAGCTGAAAGGGGTCCCGGGGGCGAATAATCCACATTTTTATCAATATGTTGTTGAGAGAAGTCGACATTTGTTGAAACCGGTGAGTTATGAGTTTATACCTCAACTCACTTCTTGTAGTCCATCACTTAATTCTAGTTATTAGCTGAATTTTAGGTCTTTTTTTTGTTGCTTTTTTTAATTTTTAGAATTTAGTTTTTTAATTATTTATTAATTTTATGATGAAAATTTTGTTTTTTTATTTTAGTTGATGAAGCACAAAATTGAAGGTGTTCGTCGAATGAGTTCGCATCCAATTCTTCCCGTTTGTAAGATTTTTTTAAAAGAGTTTTTTTGTTTCAAGATTTTTGCGCGATTTTTATTTTATTGTATAAATTAATAATGAAGAAATTATTTCAGATTTAACGGGATGTCAAGACGGTTCGGTTCGAATATGGGAATGGGGCCACGGACAACCAGTGGCCACACCCAGGACTGCTGGAACTTATGCTAAAGTCACGAGAGTTTTATTTAATCCACAAGGAAATAAGGTGAGAATAATTTAAAATTTATTTTAATTATGCAAATTAATTCATTTATTTGTTGTTTTAGTTTGGAATTGCAGATGGCGATGGCAAATTGAGTTTATGGCAAGTCGGATTGAGTTCGAATGCTAATAAAATGTTCTTTGTGAGTATTTTTTGTTTTTTTAGTTTTATAAATAAAATTTAAATTTTTTTTTATAGAGTCACAATTGCCACAATAAAATTACAAGCGATTTCGTATTCGTCGGTTCGTCCAGTTTGACCGCAACTGCTGGTCATTCGTCTGAAAATAAAAATGTTTGTTTATGGGATACACTTTTACCTCAAAAAAGAGCTTTAGTTCAAGGTTCAATTAAATATTTGTTTCATTTGAATTTATAATTATTAAATTTATTCATATTTCAGCCTTTACTTGTCACGATCAAGGCTGTTCCTGTTTGGTGTACGCTCCGCAACATCAAATTATCATTTCAGGAGGTAAAAAAGGAGAGATTTTTATATTGGACGTGAGACAACGACAAGTTCGACACAATTTCGTGGGTCACGAATCGGCGATCAAATGCATCGCTTTGGATCCTAACGAAGAATTCTTCGTTACTGGCGCGGCCGATGGTGATATCAAAGTAAAAAATTTAAATAAAATTTTTAAAAAATTTTTAATAAATTTAAATTTTATTTCAGGTTTGGGGTTTGAGTTACAGAAATGCCTTTTTCACGTTCCCAGGTGAACACGTTCGAAATACATTTTTCCGTAACATTGGAGATGGAGTCTCTCAATTATATGTCGACACCGCGAGTCGTCTCTTTTCGTGCGGTGCCGACGGGTCCATGAAACTAAGGCAATTACCACAGCGTGAAATGGTCGTTCAATCCATTTACTGAATGTGATTTTTTTTTCTTCTTTTTTTTTTTTTAAATGATGGTAACGTATAAATATGGAAAAAAGAGAATCAAAGTGTCAGCTTTTCTTATATGTCATTGTCATTCTTCTAATAATTATTACAATTGAAAAAAAGTATAAAAAAAATTTAAAAAAAAAATTAAATCAAAATTTAAAAGTACTTAAAATTAATTAATTAAGCTATAGTTAATAATGTTAGGTATAATGTGATGTTATAAGCTTCTATTTACAGAATTTTGACCAAAGAGTTTTTGTCACGTGATTTAAAGTAGATTTAAAAATTAAATTTAAAACAAAATGGTGCAGTTTAGAATGTTTTAGGTAAGGAAATTTCACTGCTGGAGAAAAAAAACGTTTTACACATTTAAAATAAATGCTTTTAGTTTAGTAATAATTACATGAATATCGTACAAATTTTGGTTGAATTTTTTAACCAAGTCAATTTTTGGTACAGAGTACCAAAGGGTGTTGTATTATCATTTGTTTGGTTATCATAATAATATAAATAATATTTTAAACAAGAAATTCTTATACAGAACTTAATTAAGTTTGAACTTTGTATAAATAGAGATTAATTATGTTTTACAAAAACAAAAAAACAGTGCAATTGACATTTAAATTATTTAAATTTTTTTTTTTCATTGTTTTTTTTTTTTATTGTTGTAATTATTTATATTTGTGTAGTTTTTTTGTTTTGGATTTAAATCAAAGGAAAAAATAATTGGAATTTTTTTTTTTTAATTTTAATGGAAATTTAATTAATTGTTGTCATTTTTAAGAGTGCCTGTCAAGATTTTGAAGCAGTATTTGCGGTGAGAAATGGAACTTCCTTGCCATTATATCGTGGACCAAAACTAATTATATAAAAAAATCTTGCCTTAGATCAAGTTTATTACTAACTGTGAATTGACAGCTCCCATTGTTTTTTTTTTGGTTTTTTTTTGTGTATAAATATGATTCAGGTGCATAATGTCTAGTCTTGTGTATTAATATTGTTGCAGTAAATTTTCATTTCACATTACAATTCATTTTCTTAGGTTTTTCAAATCTACGATGAAATGTGTAAATTAGAAAATAAAATTCAATCTCGTATGGATGAGTTGATCGTTCACATTGATTGAGTATTGTCACATTTTGATCGTTTGAGAATGGATAAATTTTGGTTTGATTTATATCATTTTTGACTTTTTACTGCCTTTTAAAATTTGGTAAAATGCACTTTTATTAGTGCGAACATGCGGTGATAATCCCAAATTTGTGACTTTTTATAATGCAACTTTGAGTATTTGTATTTTAAATGTAAAAGACGGTTTTTGTGACCTTTATCGAATATCATAAAAGGCAAAGAGCTTGGAATGCACCTAATGGTTAGAAATTTGAAGAGAATCAGTAATGTTATGGAAACGCAGACATCAGTAGCAGATTAACTACCACCCCCTAGGCTGCACTCCCTAACTGTCCCACCATTTCTTTTTTTTAGATTCAATTAAACCTTTTTTTGCTCGTAGAGCCCTTATAGGTCCCCTAGGCTTAAGCCTACTCAGCCTAATGGGTAATCCACCACTAGCAAACATATGATGCAAGTTGGCTTAATATATTAATGACTTAGCAAAAACTTGGTACCAAAAGGCAAACCAACCAACTTTTGAGAAAACTTTGGTTCATTGTTTAAATTATACAAAGTTCAAATTTAAACAATGAAGTTTTAAACTTGGTAATCTTGGTACCAAGTTTTTGCTAACCGAAAAAAAGCCAAAATATAATTAAATGATGACCTTTATTTGAAATTTACAGCACAACCATGATTTTTTAAATACAAAATATACAAATATATTTACAATTGTGTCCTTGTCTTTAAATCCATTATCATTATTAAATTCAGACTAGAAAGTGCAATTATCGACATAATTTCATCTCGAAAAATACAAAAAGATATACCGAGCAATGTTAGGGAATTTACACGAATTTTTTTTTCTTTTCAATAACAATTGAAAAACCACCATATATACATTATATATATATATTGGGGAAAAATTAACAAAAGAAATTCTCCTTTAGTATTTAAATGACATAATTAAACCAACTGTCATAATTCAGTTTCATTTTTACTTACATCCGAATCAACTTTCAAAGAAACTGGTCTGAAGATGATGGTATTTTTACCATTTTTAGACATATTTCCATCACTTTCTACTAGGATAGGGTTGACGGGGTTCGCGGACCAACCCTTGACACTATGAATGATGGGAAAAATTGAAAAGTTTATTACAATTTAGCAAATTGTATATTTTATTAACGCAGGTTCGAGATCCTTGAATTTCTTATATAAACACTAACTTTTCCCTTTCATCGACTTATCGCATCTTGACCGCGCTCTCTTCCTGTGCCTATTTAACAAGTAAAAGAATTTCAAGTGAATATTTTCCCATATAATTTCATGCATTACTTTCATTGCACTGCTAAATGAACATGCAAAAGGCAACTCGGACCATGCGAAAGAAAAAATAATTAGAGTTTTTTATGTGCAAGGATCTCAAGTCTGCTGACTAAAGTGAGTTTAGTAACGATAACATCGTGCATTATTAGTAAATAATCACTTACCATTGTAATAATTGCGTTAATAAATCGAGGAAAAGTTTATACTCGTCTTGACCGAAATCCTATAAAATAATAAATTTTTTAATTTAATTTTTAATTTAATTTATTTTCTTTTACCGATGGATCTAGTCTCGCATGTTCGTATACATCACAAAACTGATGAATTAATCGAGCATTGGCACCGTGAAGTGGTCCTCTAAGCAAATCCAGTAGAAATTTGCGTAAATTTGAATTGGGATACCTCCTTAAGGTCGGTTGCCTTTCACGTATTTCTTTTTCTATTTAAATAAAAAAAAATTTTAATATTTTTTTACTCATTACAAAATATTTTTCCTGCCTAAAATTGATAACGAATCAACCACTTTCATCCTGTAGTAATGAGATGGTAAATCTGTGAGAAAGACAATGGTTATTTAAATAATAATTTACATAAATAATAATTTTTTACTATTAATATTCTGGTTATCTCCATTTTTCGCTTCTTCTTTACAAAGCACTTGAGGTTCGTGATGAATTTCACTAACTCGATCTAAACGTCGATGTATTTCTCGTCTTAAAGCCTAATTTGAAAAAAAGAAATTAAAATAAAATATTAAAAAATTAAATAAAATTTAAAATCGACTTTAGGTGCATCACGTCCAATAGTAACATGAGGACCACGACGAGATTTCAATGTGAATCGAGCTATTTGTCGCTTTGCAAAAATAAAAAGTAAAATTAAAGTCTGTAAAATAAAAAATAAAAAAAATTAAAAAAAATTAAAATATTAAAAAAAAATTAAATTACCAATACTCCGCAAGCAATAAATATAATAATTGTTTTCCCGGAAAGTTCTTCGCTCATTATACGTTAATTCAATTCAAAAAAATGTATTCAAAACAAACAACTGTAAAAATTCAACAAATGATATATTAGGCTTAGATAAAAATAAATCGACATTAAAGTATCAATTTAATCACCAAATTTATTCTCCCTTACCTATTAACGAAGGAAAGCTGTAAATCGACTTCCAAAGCATATTTTCCCTCGTATACAGCAATCCATTCAATTACCCCCAAATTTCTCACGTCTCGTACATTTTCTATTTATCTTGTTGTTATCCATGTTTTAAATTTTCCGATTACTCGTGTCTGTAATGGATAAAGAAATTACCAATAGATGGCGACGACTGAAGAGGTTTTTTGAGAGAAAAACATCGTGGATAACATCGGTTGCAAAACGTCATCAGTTGTTAATTTTAATGTATTTATATTTTTTAATGAAATGATCGAAGTTACTGCAAGATTAATTCGCGGATCTGTTTATTTGGCTGGAGAAACGATCGAGTGTTTAATAACATTTAGAAATCCATCGATTAATCCAAATACGAGATCTCAATCAAACAAGTGAGTTAAGTTAATTTTGAATTTTTTAATCTTTAAACTTTTAATTTTTTTTTTCTAGTGAAGTATGTGAAACTTTAGCTTGGGCAAGTGCGCAAGTGCACTGTCAATGCTCAGTAAATGACTCCAAAGTTCAATTTCCATTAACAAATTCAATATCTCAAGAAGAATTAGCGACTAATAACAAAGAAACGTCTTTCGCACCTTGTAAAGGTATATAAAGTTAAAGAAAAAATATTTATAAATTATTTTTATTAATAAAAATTTAATTTTCAGGTGAAAGAGGACACGCAGTTCTATCGACCAAACCCAAAATCCTTTTTTGCGATGTGAGATTAATTCCAGGCGAGAAAAAAACATGTAATTTAATATATTGCATAAAATAATTTAAAATAATTTAAAATTAAATTTTAATTTTTATATTTTTCAGTTATTTACAAAGATATAATTCCAATGGATGTCCCACCATCTTATAAAGGACAAGCAATAAAATATTCATACAAAATAACAATCGGCACTCAAAGAGTGAATTGCCCAATTAAACTTTTGCGAGTTCCATTTAAAGTTTTAGTAGTACAAGGTATTAATATATAAAAACCTGTTTTATTCTTTCATAATCAATAATCCGATTAAAATTAGGATTAATAGAAGCAAATGTATACAACGACAGCGATGATTTGGTCCCGAGTAATCCGTTTTTAACGAATCAACGATCGGAACCGACATTGGATTTAGCGATGCAGTTACTTCAAAATGTAACAACGAGAAGAAATCCAAGTAAAATAATATTTAAAATATTTAAATAGTAATTAAAAATTAATATTTCAGGTTGTTATTGCATCACAAACACATACGGACGTGTCGTTAAATTCTGTTTATTTAAACCAGCGTATAAATTAGGCGAAGATATCGTCGGTACATTCGATTTCTCAACCGCTTCAGTTCAATGTGTTCAAGTATGAAATTAATTATTTAAATATTTTAAAATATTAAAATTTTTTTTAAGTTTTCAGTCACATTACAAAGCGAAGAAACGATCAGCGATGAATGCCGTGTTAAACCATATCACGGTCAATCGGCAGTCAGTTACAACAAATATCACGAATTCTGTTACCACACTAAACAAACGCAAATGATTTTACCAATACCATTGACCATAACACCCGAATTCACTACTGATATTGGTAATTAGTAGTTAAAATTTATTAGTTAAAATAATTTAAAAAAATAAATTATTTTCAGTCACATTAAAATGGAAATTACATTTCGAATTCGTAACGACGACAACAACAGTTAAAAATCAACAATTTTCAAGCGATGCAACAATGTGGTCTGGACCACCGATTTTAGATATAGAAACGATGATTTGGGATTTACCAATCAAGATTTACCCTACAAATCCAATCCAAGTTTCGTACAGTCTTCAAATGAAATTCGAAAACGATTTATGCATTTAAAAAAACAAAAAATGATAAAAATTGAAAATTATTTTCGATTTTTATTTTTTTTCTTTTTAAGTATTTACAGTTTGATGCATTTCTAAGTTTTTCTTTTAAATATTTTTTAATCTCGACTACTTTTTCGGTTTGATGTTCTGTAAATCCTAAATTCAAACATAAAGTGGAGTAAGGAAAGTCGCAGATCGATACATATTTTCAATTTTTCCGTTAACTTTAATTCTAATTTCATTATTCTGGTCCGCCTCGCTGTAAATACAAATTTTTATTTTAAATTATAAATTATTTTAATTATAAATAATCAAAACTCACGTTAATATAATCAATTTCAGTTTGAGTTGGTGGTTTCCTGGCATATTTTAAGGGTAATTGAGTTTCATCGACGAATGAGCCGCTACTGACTGCTGGTGAAGGTCCCGTTGGGTTTGAACCTGTTATTTTTAAATTAATTTTTTAAATTTTTCGAATTTATTAAATAAACAATTCGATTTTTTTACCGCTGGTTTTTCGAATAACTCCACCTTTTCGAAATTTTATTAGTGGTATGTGAGGCCTTACAGTCTAGAAATAAAATTGGTGAGTTTTCTTTTTATTATTATTATTTTTTTAGATTTAAAATGCGAGTTTTTAGAAAGGAATTTTTATTAAATTCCATCTTCACCTTCCAAAGCTGCGAGGCGGACGACGCCATTATTATTTTTGAGTTTTGTGTTTTTGCTTGTTGCTACAACCAGGGGGATCCTAGTGCTGGTTGAGTGAAGGTTACTTGTGGTTTGTTGATATAAGTAAACAATTGTGTGGTTTAATTTGTTATTTGGATGGAATTTTTTTTATTTTTATTTTATTAATTATTTTAATTTATTTAAAATAGAAATGTATTGTCCTGTCCGTAGCTGATTTTTGTTAATATAATAATTTAAAGTTTTCTTTTCCCACCGACAGATGGAGTTACCATTAGAATTTAAATTTTAATTAAAATATTTAAATTTAATAAATTTCCATTTTTTATATCAAACCAGGATCAATTAATAGTATTTCATAGTACAAGTCAAACCTCGCTATAACAAACTGGCATATCGGTTGGTTGGTTTTTTATAGAATTAATGTTAAAAAAATCGGATATAACAAGTTCAGATATAACGAATTATTGCTTACAGCGAACACATTTAACGAACGGAAGTCAGGTTACCTCGATTTAAGACTCACTTCCTACAAAAAAAATTGTCTGCCCAAATCCAAAGTAAATGTGGAATTAACTAACTCGATTTAACGAAATAGTTCGTTATATCGGGTTTAGTGAACTCTCGATTTAACAAACACATTTTGACAGTCCCTTTGAGTTCGTTATATGGAGGTTCGACATGTACTAATTGACGCTAGTGTGAAATTTCATATTGAAAAATCCAATGAATTAATTAGCAATCATCAAAGTTTCGCATTTATTCTTGACCATAACTTAACTTTCATTTTACGAGCATCTTTTCAACGGAATCTCGCACATATAAAATGGTTTATGTTGAATTTAAAAGCATAGAAAAAGCCACTAAAGTCTATCATTATTTTATAAACAAATTTTTATTACTACCGAATAGTAATGAAATTACTTTTTTCAATTATTAAAAAAACTTTTTTAATTCCATCAATTTATTACTTTCCACATCATTATATATATATTAACTACTATAATGACGTTATTTTTCATCTTAAACCAACATTTAATAATTAAAATCCATTAAAAATTAATTTTTAAAAATTTCTTTTCAATTTCAGATTTTATTCAAATTTGTTGAAAAAATTTTTTAATTAATTTTTTATCTATTAAAAATCATGCAGCTGAGACTGTGATAAGTTTTCACACACATTCGCAAATACATTATCAAATGTCGCTTTTAGTTTAGTTGCTTTTAAAGTCTTGCGGATCCGTTGGACTTAAGTTTTCATTAAATTAACGTTGAATCATTCGACGGAACGAGGCTTGCGGGGATTTAGTTGCACGTTTCTCTATTTTGCCTTGATGGAAATGTGTATGGGTTGACGATTTAATTCAACTTAGGAAATTTGGAGTTGAATTTAAGGGAAAAGAAAATTATTTGTGAATTACTAATGAATGACGTTTTGTCTCGTATTGTTGGCATTTTTTTCTTTTTCGTTTTGACCTTTTAATTTGCTTGGGATTTTACTAATGTTAAGGGATGAAGGAATGGGTGAAAATTGTGGATTTAATTGAATTTTTAAAAATGAATTTTTAAAAATGAGAATATTTTTTTAAAATTATTTTTCTTGAATATTTTTAAGAATTATTTTT